>WUAW01000137.1:11685-22085 GCA_017165845.1 Thaumetopoea pityocampa | reverse complement strand
AGGATTCGAACCCGGGACTCATTGGCACAGAAAGCAGGGTCATTGCCCACTGTGCCAATCAGTCGTCAGATGGAGTGATGCTATTGATGCAGATGAACCACACGATGTCACCACTGCGTCAATTGAAAGCTTCATTCGCCAAATCGATTAACTCCATAAAACAAAAAGTTGAGAAAAAATATAAAATAGTATAAATTATTTATTATACAATGGCAAAAAAAAATATTGGTAATGTATATTATTTGTTAAGGAAATTTTTTTGAAAAAAAAAAATAACAGGTGTCACTCTATAGGAGTTTTGACGTTAAAATTAAAAAATCTCAAGTGGAGATAACCGTTTTAGCGTTTGAACCATTCAAATAGAAGTGAACAATAACTTCCTGGAGTTATGGCGGGAACCTCCCCACGTTATCGATCACCTCGCGATGCATTGTCTTGTAATATAATATTACAAAATGTGTTGTTAGAACAATCGCAGTACGGCTCGAACGTGGGCGGTTCATCGGTGTCGTCGCCCGCGTACTACGCCATGCCCACGTCGAGCGTGGTGGGCGTGGTGACGGAGCGCCCGCCGCCGCTGCTGTACGCGCACCACGCGCACACGCCCCACACGCCGCACACGCCGCACCACGCCAACCTCATGTACGCGCCCGCGCCGCAACCTCCGCAATTGTACCTAGACACTAAAAAGGACACTCAGGTATTTAACTTTCACTGATTTATTTATGATCAGGAAGTACTTAGTCTTTTAGCTTGTCCGGAAAATAGACTTAAGTATACGTATAGGCGACCTCGGCCCCCCGAGCTACCAAGTATCTCTTCTTGCTCCTTCCTAAATAGTAGTATCCTATATCCTATAGTAATTTCCCAAATTCCATATTCCTTGCTCAATACACCTTTCCTATCTCACCCTTTTTTCGTGGGAACACAATGAAGAACTTTAATCATTTTTCAGTCTTTGGCGGCGTCATGGTTCGTCACACGACACATCTCGTTTCCCGTGAGGGGAAAAGTGGGCCACGGACAGCCTTTACGTTATATTAAACCATTGTAGCAAGTGGAAATGACTCTGCCTATCTCAATTCTTCGGTAGTATCACTATACTATACTACTATACTATTGGCGGGGATACTGACCACTGTCAGTATCCCCGCCAATCACGCGAGAGACCGGAGTTTGATTCCCCACCGAGGAAAAGATGTGACTATGTATCTATGATTTACTTATTTATTTACACTTCATACATTAAACATGTAGAGGCGGACTTAATTCCTTAGATATTTTCTACCAGTCAACTGTACGGTAGTGCAGAGATAAAAAAGGGATTTACAGACTAAGTGATATTCATCGTGGCAAACTACGGTCTAATCCCCCTCCAGATAAGGGGAGGTCCGTACCCCAGTATTGGGGATGAATATGGACTAAGGATGAAATAGCAGCGTGGGTAATAAGTTTCGAAACATAGCGAGTAGCCTTTTATCATAATTGATTCTCTTATTATCTATATTATCATAAATTGTTAAAAATCAGATTTTGTAAATCAAAGTTATTTAAAAAAAAATCTACTCAGACCGATTAATTAATGGCTTCTGAAACCAAAGCGGTCGATGTTTGTTTGTTCGAGCTTCACACAAAAACCAATGGGTAAATTTTAGTTAAACTATAACAGTTTGGAAGTTCCTATTCCGATTTAAATAATACAGCATGTTTCATCAAACTCGGTTCAGTAGAATTGAAGATACAGCTTGATTCCTGTTTTAGTAGCTGCCGTTAAAGTACGAGAGCTCAAGTAAAAGCGGTTCTAAGGTTATTTATATAAATCTATGATTGTTTTCGGATTTCCCACGTAGCAGAAAACCGACATTGACGCAGGCGGAGCTGTGGACAAAGCTAGTGATAAATTTTATTTATTTATTTACAGTTCATACATAAAACATGTACAGGCGGACTTAATGCCTTAGGCATTTTCTACCAGCCAACCTAAAAGTAATACATTACATTAGAAAGTGGGTGCATTCACAGACGAAAATAACTTTGTGACGAAAATAATTTTCCTGTTTGACCATTTATAAAAACAAAATGGAGTGTAAGTGATACGGTGTGATTTTACGTTGCAGCCGCAGGTGCTGATAGGTCTGAGCGAGGCGCACCACCCGGTCGTGAGCACCGCCGTGGTGTTCTCGCAGCCGCCCCCCACCCGCCACCTCGCCATACACCCGCCGCACAGCAACATGCAGGTACGTAACTTACCACTTGGAGCCGTATATACATATGTGTGTGTGTATAGTTCATAATCTTTGTTAGACATATCTATTATCATTATTTATTATTGAAGTTAATAAACTATTATCATCATCATCGTTAACTCATCTACCGCCCCACCGCAGTGCGTGGGTCACCTCTCAGAATGAGAATAGTTAGGCGCCGCGCTCTCCTAGCAGGTAGGCTGACTTCACACGCCGTCGAGAAAATCTGTCTGGAATATAGGTTTGTTGGCGATTTTTTCCTTCACAGTTTGTAACGAGTGATCATATCAGCCTACAGGCTTCCACTACTGGACATAGGCTTCCTGCAATGATCGCCATATCGAGCGGTTATGGGCCGCCTGCATCCACCGATTGCCCGCGACCTTCACCAGGTCATCGGTCCACCTAGTCGGGGGTCTACCCGCATTATGCTTTCCAGTTCGGGGTCACTACTCCAGCACTTTAAGACTCCAGCGTCCATCGGTTCTGCGTGCCATGTGCCCCGCCCACTGCCACTTCAGTTTTGCAATCCTTTGAGCTACGTCGTTGACTCTAGTTCTCCTGCGGATTATCTCATTTCGTATCCTGTCACGCAGGGAAATTCCGAGCATAGCTATTTCCATTGCTCGCTGCGTGACCTTGAGCTGTCTTATGATAATATGCACATGCTTTCGAAAAGTCAAATGATTGGAATCGAACTTTTTAGACTTGGTTCGAACTCAACATCTGAGCATTGGCATGCATGATCATACTAGTAGGTTATCACGGGTATGAAAATCAGTGATTATCCTCAATTCAATGACAAAATAAAATTTAAATAATTGATAAAAAATGGGATGGATAGAAGTTAATGTTCTAATATTATTTTCGAGTTTAACTTAGTGATGTGTATTTTTTTTTTTTTAATTACCAGTACCAAAGTAACAAATTTGGTGTCAGAAATTAAAAACGCACTACGAATATGTCGATACCTCTGTGTTATTGTCAGTTCGCTTAGGGCGTAGTTATTGTATGGCGTACCCCGCTCAGTGATAGTTATCTGATGTAACTGTATATTGTCCGCAGACGGCGAAGCCCGGCAGCATCACCCAAGGTTACCCGATGCAACAGTCGAACCCCAATGTGCAGAATCCCAACTTGTATCCGAACAGACATCGATATTAGCTAGTAATTATACGCCGGCACCTTGTTAAACAGCCGCCGTAGCGTCGGCCTACACCGCGCGTGCCATGTATCGACCGCACATGACCTGAACAGTACTGAGGTGCCGTTCTTGAGACACTTTACCCTTTTTGAGTGGGAAAATTCTGCATGGTCCATAGTGGGTCATGCCGGACTCCTAATGGCCCACTGTGTTCCGAGATAATTTACTTAACAGACGTTCTTTCACTGCCGATTATGTGATGTGGCACCAACGTTAACCCATTCGAGACGGCTATTTTTTTTTGTACACGGTCCCCAGGAGCGATATATCATTTTTTTCCTTTATATTAAAAAACTTGTTTACTATGGACATCATCCAATTCGTAAGTGAATTCGCACAAATAAGATGATTGTACAGTTTTATTATTGCACACATATGGTGCAACCAGTCTTATAGCAGGATTAATGTTTGCGAGTCGTCCTAGAGCAGTCGCGTCTCCTAAGCGCACAGCTGCGCTCCGTCCGTTAGCCGCCCGCCGCAAACATTCGCTGCGCCGCCGACCGCCGCGATGGCGCCGTTCCGCGCGCCGCGAGCTATTTTTAGATTCGATACCGGTGATGGTTATTCTTGCGCGCGTGCCCCGCGCCGCCGCGCGCTCTCTTGGCGCCTGTTGAGCGCGCTCAGTGCAGTGTGAGTGTTTTTGCGGGTTTCGAGCATCGCGAAACAACGGTCGATTGCCGTTGTCACGGCGGTTGACCGCCCGGGCGTTTCACCGAGCGCCCGGCAATCAGGTTTGAATTTATTTTTAGTCCATTTTATCCGATGATTGCGTTATCGAGGAACGCTTTCGCCGCTTGTTTCCTTCCCAACGCCACCGTCAACTGCCGTTCTGACCGCTGTTGACAGACCCCCGGGTGCTTTCACCGGAGCGCCGGAGGTCCCCATGTCCCCCCCCCCCCGCGGATATGTCCTCAGCCCGGGAGGTGCTCGATTTCTTCGAGCACCGTTACCCGGATGCCTTTAAAGCATACCAGCCAACTCAGTCGCCTGCTTCACCATCCCCCGTTTGTTCTCCGGTCTCCATAGACCGCCCCCTTCTGCCTCCAGCACCCACTCCATGGACGAGGAGGAATGCCCCCCAGCCGCTGTGACCCAGAGCTCCGAAACTGACAGCAAGGACGGCTTCCAAACCGTCTCGCACAAGAAGCGGAAGCTCCGAGCTTCTCCGACCGTCCAACAAAAGGTGCAACGCACCTCCAACCCGGCGCCCTCAGGGAGCGCTCCCTTCCAACGATCCTCCGGGCAGTCTCGCCCCAGAACCGGTCCCCCTCCTCCCCCTCTTGTCACTCAGGACAAGAGAAAATGAGAGGCCATCTCCAGAGCCCTGCACGAGAGTAAGATTAACTTCCTCCATGCTAAATCGACCGCCGTGGGCATCCGCGTTAAAGTGGCGTCATCTGATGACCACCGCGCCTTGCCCCGGTTCCTACGTGATAGCCACATCGGCTATCACACTTACGCCCTAGAGGACGAGCGTGTCCTCCGGGCTGTTCCCAAAGAACTGGGAACGCCCCTCATCAATCCGCCCCTCGTTATCCTGGACCTATCCCCCGAAGACAACAAGGTCTTCAACCTGAAGACAGTCTGTGCGATCTCCAGGCTATATAATAATTTTTTCCCCCACTTCTCAATCATATTTGTTATAATAAATCGAGAAAACCTATTTCTATGCTGAGGCAATAGCAACACATCCTCACATGACCGTCAGTGAATGTGTTATGTGGAAGCGATTCAGATGGCTTTTTATAGTGTTTCAAATAATGTGCGTGTCGGTACGTTGATGTCGGCTAGTACAAGAGACCGGGCGCGTTGTTTAGTCTTGTGAACTGTCTCAGTGATAAATATAAACAGTGAAAGTGTTAATTTTAACGCAGTTTTTGCTGACTAAATGTTAATTTTATCAATATGTCATATTATACAACAGTAAAATAGGCTTTTTCTCATATTTGATTGTTCATGGGAAAGTATTTCAAATAATGTATGTGCTGATATTACCGTTGTCCAGCAGTACAATTAACATAAGTTCGTTTGTGCAGTGATTCGAAATCTCAGTGACAAATGTGAATATGTTATTTATAATGCGCTGTATTTGCTGACAAAATGTTATTAATATGTCATATACAACGATAATATAGGTATTCGCATGTAAAAATATAGATCTTTGTAAATAATTGTAAATATTCATAATTATTCCTAGAAACTCTAACCATGTTCAATATAATAAAGGAATAAAAGCATTTATATCTATTTACTGTGTAATTATTTCGCGGGACTTAAGTATAGCGCGATAAATTTTAATATTTTATTACGTCTACGTTTCGATTGGGTTTTAAATCTATAGATGTGTATACTGGTATAGTCTGGATCTGCTTTTATTTAGGGAATATGGCTGTGGGGAGAGTTTTAATTATGTTTGACGACTGATTAGCACAGTAGGCAGTGATCCTGCTTTCTGTACCAACGAGTCCCGGGTTCGAATCCCTTGGTAGGGACAAACTTTGTGTGATAAGACTGATAAGCACAAATGTTTGTATCCCAGTCTTAGACGTTTTTTTTTATTTATGTATAGTATTTATCTAAATAAGTATGTATATCGTTGTCTAGTATCTAAAATACAGGGAATCCTAGTTTGGGACTAAAACAGTGTGTGAAAAGTGTCCAGAATATTATTAAAGACCTAAGCCACTATTTAACAGAGGGAGTCAGGTGGAATCACATATACAGTAAAAATATTCCATATCGACACTTATTGTATAATAAATGAAAAAGCTTACCGCATTCCGTCGCACCGAGGTTGCCAGGGCCCCGATACCACGAATATGGGGCTTGCACCCATTAAAACCGCTCTAGTTCCCACAACCCTAATGCCCAACGACGGGAATCGTGCCAGCACTTCTGTGATTTGGAATAGATGGCTTTACGGAATACTTCTTTGTTGTAAGCACGTCAATTTTATTATAGCTGATAGATGATAACAAATTACTAGCAAATCATCGATACTTAATACTGAACTCGCCGAGACAAACATATTGAGGTTACCGAAGAGGTCGTATTCTCCTATAGACTTGCCGATGAATAGATAATCTTTATGGATCAGACCATGAATAGATATAAAACATTGACATTAATTTGCCAAGCAAGATTCAGTTTTGTTTTGATCTTTAGCGACATATGTATATGTTAAATCGATAGTTCCGATAGTCACTTGGATTTGAACTCATGGAGAAATGAGAAAATATATTATTGATGAATTGCCAGCCAACTTTAGTTGTGAGAATTGATTGAGACGGAGAGAGGAGACATTACCAGTACGTACTGATGGAAATTTTATAGTTCACTTAAAACTCAATGTAAAATCTTATTTCATTCTTTTCTCATTCATTATGCATCTTAGGTATAAAACGGATGAGTAAAACAAACGGTGCGACCAAATGATATTGCATGTTTTTGATCGCTCCCTTGGCCATCCCGTCGCTTGATTTCTAAGGCGAGACCATCAAGCCACGCAATATTGTACTATACCTATAATATATTTATATCTTATCTTGTCGCAGAGTAAACCCTACATGGGATTACCACAAGACGGGGGGGGGGCGCTTGCGGAGCTTATTAGACTTACCGACTATAAACTGGCGGCGTTCATCGTCACGTTAGAGGGATTTATTCCGAATGTCCTGCTGATGCCCCTTAGTGCCTCGGTCTGTCGAGCACTTCTCCGGAGAGATCGGGGAGGGGAGGGGGGGGGGAATATAGGATAACTCACCCTTTTTAACCCTTTCGCGACGTGCTATTTTTCTATTAAGTATGCCCATATGACGGGCAGTTTTCCGAGGTTTGCGGAATCGTACGGTCTTCGTCGTACTACTACTGCCAGATTCATAAATGACAAATAAAATAATAGACAAGGTTAAACTTGCCCATAAACACAAATAAACATATTTAACACATAACACGGAAGCGTCCGGCATTCGTCGCGTAAATCACGGGAATATACGATTTTCGGCGCGAAAAGGTTAACGAGTGGAAATAGCTACCTATGAGTACAATGACCCATTAGAACCACTCGACGTCCACCTCAAGGGCGTCGTCAGCCGATGGCCGGGGGGGATATATGGGGCATGGGAAAATTATGAGTTTTAAATACAGTCAAAAGCACATGAATGGCGGCGGCGGCATGAGTTTCAACGTGCGAGACTAGCTTGATCGGTCAAGCAAGTCAAGTGAGTGGACTTAGGACTTTAATTTAGGACTCTTTGCATTTGGCTACATTTTTTTAATCTCTGGAGGGGTGGGGGCAACTGCCCGTCTCTGCTCCCCCTTGGCGACGCCCTTGGTCCTTCTACTGTCCTGAAGTTCAACAATTTTTCAACAATTTAATTAGTCGATCTGTGTGGTCTGTTAAATATCTTTAATTTTTGAAAATTTGACATTTAACAATTTATAATCTGTTACTATTATAAAATTGATAAATTTTCAAAAATCAAAAATATTTAAAAACAAACTACTCAGATCGACTAATTCAGAGTTTCTGAAACCGAAGCCGTCGATGTTTGTTTGTTCGGGCTTCACGCAAAACCAGCGGGTAGATGTTGATTAAACTGTTACAGTCTTAAAGGTTCTATTCCGACATAATTAATGCGGCGTGTTTCATCAAAATCGATCCAGTAGAGTTGAAGATACAACTTGATCCCTGTTTTAGTAACCGCCGCTTAGGTACGAGAGGTCAAGTAAAAGTGGTTCATAGACGTTTTATATAAATCTATGATTGTGTCGGGATTTCCCATGTTGCGGGCAACCGACATTCACGTAGGCGGAGCCGCGGGCAAAAGCTATAGTATAGATAATAGGTAGTATGAATAAAGGAAACTATAAAAATACCTTATTTTTCCCCAGACCTTTAATGTTACATTTTCTTGGGAAAGAGAAGCGCATTTGATCTGGGTAATTATAACAAAAACGGTGGGCTTTGATTGGGGTAGTTAACTATTTTGCGAGAGTCGGGATGTTTTTACCCCATTTTATGATGCGGCTACTGATGTACTAAATTTTCGGGCAGAAGTTTGTACGATCGCCCTTTCGTATATACTTGATATCCGTAAAGATCAATTGACGATTACATATTGTTGTTGTTAATTTAAAAATAAGAACAGAATACATTTTTTCAATACTTCCCCACAAGTTTTTCAATACTTCCCCACAAGTTTTTCAATACTTCCCCACAAGTTTTTCAATACTTCCCCACAAGTTTTTCAATACTTCCCCACAAGTTTTTCTTTGCCAAACCTTTTAAAAAAATTCATCCCTGTGTTTTGATTTTTAGCTTCGTCGCGTACCATTTTAGGCACCTACGTGTAAATAATCACCATCGCAAATTTATTACTACAGAGAACTTAATATGTATATGAAAACTGTCAAAGATACGGCTTTTAGGTAAATAAAAGAAAATAATTGTAAATAAAAGAATTATAATTAACTAGCTTTTGCTCACGGCTCCGCCCGCATTAATGTCGGTTTTCTAATACATGGGAAATCCTGACACAATCATAGATTTATATAAAAAGCCCATAAACCACTTTTACTTGACCTCTCGTAACTTAATGGCGGCTACTACAAACAAACATCGATGGATTTGGTTTCAGAAGCCCTTAATTAGTCGATCTTAGTAGTTTGTTTTTTAAATATCTTTGATTTTTGAAAATTTGACATTAACAATTTTATAATAGTATAGATAAAGTACCTGTTTGCCGTGTAGAATAAATAAAGTGTGAGTAATATATGAATGCTTCATTTCCCAAATCGATTAACTCTATAAAATAAAAAGTTGAAAAAAATGATAAAATAGTATGTCGTGTAACATTAATAACAGAGTAACAGACTTTTTGGTAATAGATTAGATATTGCGTTTCGTATATTGCGTTTTAGGAATGAATGAAGTGTGAGCATTAGGGGTGGGGACGAGGTGGGGGTCGCCCGCGGCGACCGTTTGACCTGCAAGTAGGTCGGAGTGCACTACACACCGATCGATGATTTAACTAAGCACCTACCTACGTGTTGCGTGCATCTTATTCAATTTCAGTAGAAATGTGAACTTTAGAACCTTACTCATCCTTATTTTTTGTTTTATATTAAAAGTAGAAACCTTTCAAATAAATTTTAATTTTGAAATCTGATTTTAAATAAATACTGAGTTAAAATTAATAATATTAAATGTTATCATACTATAATATTATTTCTGACCTCCTCTACCTATGTGCCCTGGGATAATTATACTGGACATAATTATCCTGGGATAATTACAGAATCAGATGAGTTATATTCTAACGATATAACTAAACTAATTCGGTTTAGGCGTTTGGGAGTTATGGTAGAATAAAGGAACGTTCGCACATGGATGAACCCTTAAAACAGTACCATCTATTGTCGTGCATTGGTGTAAAACATACTAATGAGTTGATCAGGTATTAGTTTTATTGTCTTAAATCCAAACGGGTGCAGAACGCGAACGCGCTGTCGATGTATCTGGGAGTACCTACCGGTAGAATAAGCACTGACGAGAATCAAAAGAAACCATACTTCCACATTATGGTTAATAGTTCTTTTTCTCATTGTCTATAAACTAGAAACAAAGGTACTTTAATCAATAAACATAGGTGAGAAAATTAAATGCTTTTTAATAAAAGAAAGAAAAGCTCTTATAGTGAAGGTGTGGGGATTCAATAAAGAAAACATTGCGAAAGAATCATGGTTACTCACCTAAATCATGTTTAAAGCTTAAATTATTCGCAATCATATAAACATACTCGTACTTGCGGACGCACAAAGGTATCATAGAATAGAGCACTGTTATCTGTCGCCTGGGGTCGAATTCCGGTAGAAACAAACAGTGTGGTGCGCGCGAACACTTGTACCCGGGTCATGGATATCTAATTATGTTTATCTATATATTATAC
>WUAW01000136.1:25035-35900 GCA_017165845.1 Thaumetopoea pityocampa | reverse complement strand
GACTACATCGCCACTTACCATCAGGTGGGATTGTAGTCAAGTGCTAGCTTATTACAATTTAAAAAAAAATCTTCACACATGGTAGGCGTCTTGGATATTGCAGTAGATTTTAATGGTTAACACTATTGGTATCCTAGTACATCCCTTTGCTGGTTTTTATAACATCCACGGTAATAATAATGGCGTTATTATTATATCGGTACGACACAGCATCCAAGACTAAACGCACCAATAAATAAATGCTCCACAGCTTCACAAATACCATTTAACGAACGACCAATAAATTTTTACTCAATTTAATATTATAATCGCCGTCACAATATTGTATTTGGACGATAAATAATCGACGATTTTAACGTTAACTCGATACTATAGTTACAATAATGAAATACCGTTCGATAACCGTACGTCGAAAACAATTTGTACGGCAGGTACATCGGTAATTAAACCAGCCCGGTGCGAGCTATTTCAGCGCACGATCGACAAACCCATATATTTTGCTTTCGTTCTCTTTTTAATCCGCGGCGCTATGAATCCGTTCCTTGCGCGTATAAATTACTGCTTCGATAGACTCAGCCGATATCGGTAAAAATCAACCACGATAAATCTGACGTTATAAAAAATCGTGAGAATAAAAGGGGATGCTGATGCCGCGGGGTGATTAATCGATTCTTGGCTCGAGAGTTGATAATCGACTAAAAACGTTAACCATTTAGTGCGTGTCTAATAATATTATGGAAAATATTTTTACATAAATATTTTTCTGTTGCTGTGTGGTGCTGGCATAGTATTAAAATAGTGGCACTCCATTGACATTCAACAATCGTTATCGCTAATAGAAAAAAAAATGTATTGGAATGACACTTCTATTCGATATGTCACGTGTGACTTGGCGATCAGAAGTGTCATTCCAATACATTTTAGCGATAACAATTGCCGAATGTCAACTTGGCTAGGGGGCAGATCTTTCTGTGTATGCTCTGAGAACCAGCGAAGGGATATACCAGGGTAAGAGGTAGTAGCAATGTCCTGTTATTTAATCAAAATGTATTGCGATCCCCAAGATGTCTGCCAAGCGCGGAGGTTATGGCAAATTTCTCATTTTAAGGAGAAGGTCCATGTGTTAATGATAATGACGAAACATTTTATATACAAGTTTAGTATCTAAATGTTCTTCTCATAAGTATTTCTGAACATTCATGTATATGTGACTATAGAGTAGGTTGGTGTTTGCAATTAGTGGTAAAATGATTTAATTACTTAGAAAGTTAGCTTCGATGTGCTTGGTGAAGTTAAATCATCTCTATTTAATCATACTCTATGAGATGCCGTAATTGTCTTCTGAGGTATCCTTATGGATGACGGAACCTTACCATGGATTGAGACTCACAAAAACCCATTACACATTTTAACGATTAGTAACTGCAGTTATCAAGATTCCTGGCAAGCGTAATCGTTATATGTATGCATTTCGCATATAACGATTATACTTGACAGAAATCCCACCTCTTACCCCACATGTTTCAAAAAAAGGGTGATGGGTAGTTATTAATTTTTATTTTATTGCTTAGATTTAATAAAATGTGTTACTATTTATTTAAAGAATTACATATTCATTAAAGGTTTTCCAAAAATGATGGCTTTTAACGATGAAGCTGTCCATTGTATCTGTCCGTCTGTTTTTTCTTTTATATATATAGATATATAATGTTTTTTGGTGTCATGAAATAGTGTCTTTCTATTTTGGTTTACTTAGAGATTTTTAGTCTAAACGTCTTAGAAAGGAAAAATATTTGAGATTAGAAGGAGGATAGGATCTAGGGTACAGAAGCATACCTACAAATATATATAAATATATATATATACATATATACAAATACCGGAACACACTAAAATACACAAATACATATTTTAATAAAATTAGCATGAATAATCGTGGAAGTTGTTGTTTTGACTAATTCCTATGTATTCAGCGATAAAAAAAAATCGATAAATATTGAACATCGCTTACATCACTAGCCGCATGTCGTTTACCAAAATGGCGTCACATCTGACGTGATATGTTGGGATTAAGAAACGAATATCAATAAGTAGCTTTTGGAATTCAACGCACAGGACGCACGCAGGAGGTACGGGAAAAATTGAAAGGAGACTCAAATATGTCGTCTGAATATTAAAAAGTAAAATACTGAATTATGCAAAGGCCTCTTTGAGAATGATATAAGAGTATAATATGATTGTAGGAGCTATTTGCAAACCATTAGTGATGCTAGAGCGTGACAGAGTTTCAAGACTCCTTTGTTCGGTGGCATTTGAAGCATACGGAGGCGAAAGTTTTCAAAGATGATTAGACTTTGCACCCTGTAAACACGGTGACAGTAGAGCGGTGACATGTAGTATCGATATTAAACCGATAGTATAGTTATCGACTTAAGTAATTTGATTTATTATTTTTATATTTAAATAAATCTCTTTTCAGTGTATGCTGTAAGTTTATAACGATTACATGTGTGGTGATGTAGTGGTGTTAAACACGACTTGTTTAAAAAGGTCGTAGGCTCGTTTCCAGTCTCATATCAGTGAGTTATTTCTAATTGATGTACGGTCTACATAGTTGATAATAATATACTTAACGGAGAAGGAAATTTTCGTGAGGAAACCTGCATACCTGCATGGGTGTGTGAAGTCTACCAACCCGCACAAGGCCAGCACGGTAGACCAATCCGCCTCCTGATCAGGAGAGGTCTCTGTCCCTGTAATTGGGACAAATATGGACTGGGGATGAATGATTGCAAACCTGGAAAACCAGTTAAGTCTATCTGGACTATTATCATTATACCAAAGACATTTTAATTCTGATTTTAAAAAGTTCCCGCAGAAGTGTTGTTAAATGTGTTGAAAGAGTGAGGGACTGGCTGAAAACCAGCGCTGAACAGACGTGATTCTACAGTGATAATGTGTATGGACTTTTTTTATACTTGTAATACTATGTTGAAGACAATAAACGCTTATTATTAAGTATCGAATCTGTAATTACCGAGTCTTGCATTTACCATCCACTGCATGCAAGTAACTAAAAAATCGATAGATTTCTATAAATATTGACACCTTGAACGCATTCGCCTGTGACGCAAAGTGGACTGCACGGATGGCGCAGTGGTTTAAATGGTCGCTTCTCCACTGTGCCGTCAAGTGTTGTAGGTTCGATCCTCACACGCGACAACTTTTTGTAATCCACAAATTATCGTTCTGAGTCTGGGAGTTCTGTGTTTCCGTTATTTAAATGTTTGTAAAGTCCCTGCGACACAGGAATTAATTCTAATGTGGGAGTTGCCTATATAAAAAAAAAGTGACGAACGAACTTTGGCAATTACGCTGTCGGATTCTTCATATCATCATTATTTTCTCTCCAAGCACCTCTGTATGTAATTTTATGTGCCAATTTGTGTCTTTTTCTATGTAAATGATCTTTTTCCTTTATTTCTTAATCTAGGCACACTTTTTGGTAAGAGAATAGCTCACAAAACCAATGGACATTGAGGTCCGAAGTTTTGGATTGGAGACCCTGAATCGTAAAGCTTAGTGCGGGTCAACGGGACTATGTGGACTGATGAACTAATAAAGGTCGCGGGCAATGGATGGATGCAGGCAATGGTATGATGTGGTGATTATTAGAGGAAGCATATGTCCAGCAGTGGACCTCTGTGAGCTGATATGATGACGATAATCTCCCATGTAAACTATTTCTGTAGTTGATACGAGATACGACATTATTCATTAAAATGCGAAGAAAATACCAGATATAATCATTCTAATGCGGGAGGTATATGCCTGGAAGGTCTTTAGCAGGTTAACGAATGATTTTTTTTAATAATAATTGCAAAAACACTGAAAATCTATTTAATGAAGTTGTAAAATCTGTTCCAGCTGAAAAAATAGACTTAATCGATTAAGTCATTCTGTAAACTTAATGCCAATGTAATCGCCGTCCTTTCGGGGTTGATGTTGGAGAAAAAGATTTCGGTAAGTAATATAAATGAGATGGTCATTAACAGGGATAATCTGGGGATGAGGGGTCTCGTAAACTAAAGGATACCTTTAGCGAACCGATAGATTTTCATTCGGCAGGCCCTGGAGCGTATATCTTAATAGTAAAGAAATGTTCACTTTCCTTTTAATACGAATTTAGACGATATCTAAGGAAAAATACCGACTGAGAAATATGTATACATTTACATGAGCCCAAAATACAGAAAGATAAAGATAACATCTACGAAAATATTCAACGTTTTTCTTGTATAACTTGCGATTTAGATTTGCGAGATTATAATAGAAAGAGGAATCACGGTGAAGAAGTTTGATAGTGATTTAGTATATGTACAACGTCCCAACATCAGCCGTTGGGGCTATGCTAGACATAATACCCGTCTGGCGGGAAGATCTTCCTTTTTCTACTTATAGCTGGTGATATTCCGACGTGAGCATCAACGTCTTCATCGATATCACCTTTAATCATTAATTCTTCTATAGGCTAGTAGATTTGAAAGCTAAAGGTGTCAAAACTGCAAGCAACTGTCAGCTAGAGACGATAAGAATTGCTATTATAAACCAGGATCAATACACGCTTATACCTATCGCTAAATATCCAATATTATGAAATTGACGAATGAGGTCTTCGTCGTTTCAAATACTTCACACTTCACAGTAACATAATAAAAGCGAAAGTGGGTTTGTCTTTCTATTGGTCAGTTTGTCTGCCTGTTTGCTTTTTGATTTCTTTTTTGACGGTTAAATTATTGAAGTGATTAATTTAAAATTTAACATGGTAGTAAATATGATACTGAGAATGGAAAGAAGCTCTACCTCATCATCATCAATATGTTATTGCAAGCGGGTTTCAGCTAGTGTTCAATGTGGGTTTAAGCTAGTATTGAAATGTGGTTTTAGCTACAGTTAAGTTATGGGTAGTAGATAAGTTAGTAGTTAGCTGGTAGAGTTAAGCTTTTATTGAAATGTGGGTCTTAACTAGTGTTAAAATGTGGGTTTTAGCTAATATTGAAATGCGGGTCTTAACTAGTATTAAGATGTGGGTTTCAGCTAGTATTGAAATTTAGGTTTTAGTTAGTGTTAAGATGTGAGTTACAGCTAGCATTGAAATGTGGGTTTTAGCCAGTGTTAAGATGTGGGTTTCAGCCAGTGTTGAAATATGAGTTTTAGCTAATATTAAGATGTGGGTTTCAGTCAGTGTTAAAATGTGGATTTTAGCTATTGTTAAGGTATGGATTTTAGTCGTTTTTGAAATGTGGGTTTAGCTAATATTAAGATGTGAGTTTCAGCTAATATTAAAATGTGGGTATGGGCTCGATTTAAAATTATCTTAAACCTGGTACTTTATATTTTACTCCTGGATCAGTGTAAAGGTTTGACTACATTATACGTTTGCTAAATAGTATTTCGATAAGAAGTATTGCGATCTCTAAGACGTCGCCCAATTTTGTAGATTATGACAAATCTGTCTTTTTAAGGAGGAGACATGAGTCTCATATGATATGAATCCAACAGTGGACTCCAACAAGCTGACGATGACCGTGATGATGAGAAGGCGGATTTAATAACTGCATTCTCTACCGGTCTACATTTTTATCTACCTGCCAAATTAAAAAAAAAACTGGCGCTTAAGCCATAAAGAAATAATAAATATACAGACACACATTTTGCATTTATTATCTTAGTCTGGATGAGATTTAAACATATGGAATATAGGTATATAGGTACATGTGTAGATGTACCCAGTGATACATTCTATAAAAACTTAATTTTATTAAAACATTTTAACATTTACATTTAAAACTTACATATTCAGTGAACGAGTTACCAAACCAATTCAATGTCTGCCACGGGAGCAGTTTTTCCACAATTTGCCGTCACGAAGGTCTACGAAATAGTTACTAAAAAACTTAGACTAGAATGATAATGTAGACATAGAAGTGATGCTGTTTTGAAAACAATCTGAAATAGTAAAATAACTCCTAATAACGAAACTAAAATGATTTTAGTACAGGAAACGTACATACACCATCATTATTGTCATTAGCCCTTGCAAGTCCACTGCTGAACATGGGGCACTTCCTTCATAAAGAAGGATTTGCCGTAATCTTCACAGTTGATAAGCCTCATGTAGATCGAAGTAGATTTTGATTGATTAACAGGATAATGCTGCTCCTCATTGTCCTGCTACATCCTTGAACTTGTTCTCACAGTACCTGCAAGAAGACATGGAGGGAACATATTAGAAGCACAAGACTTTTTTCTGTTTTAAATTATAACAATTTCAAAGCTAATAGTGATATGAATATCTACTGAGACTCTTACCTCCATCTAATACTACTACGGTGTAGTACTTTTAATATATATTTTAGATAAAAACTAAGTTCCTTTTCCATACAAAAACTTAATAAGTTTATTTAATATTTACTTACTCTGAATTCGCTGAAGTATGAGTACCTCGGATATATTTCAGACGAAGCTATGTCGGTCCTATTTACAGTAAAGACTACAATATACAATACGTTTGGATAATTATACTAGTAGATTGTTCGTGTTGTGTGCGGTTGCAATTAGTAGTAGATATATACATACATACCAACATACACTCTCGCCGATATGCCATAAGGGTAGGCAGAGACCATAGTACATATTATATACATACAGTTACGCCTCTTTCCCATTGGGGTAGGCAGAGACCTACTGCGATCGTTTAATATAGCAAAGTGACTATCCGCAGCCTACATTTCGCCCCCGCGGTCAACGAGACGTGTCGGGTAGTGAACCATGATGCCACTATTTTATAAGGTTCAAAAGTGTTAAAGTTCTTATTGCATTCCCACGG
Organism: Thaumetopoea pityocampa; assembly: GCA_017165845.1. Lineage (NCBI taxonomy): Eukaryota > Metazoa > Arthropoda > Insecta > Lepidoptera > Notodontidae > Thaumetopoea > Thaumetopoea pityocampa. The sequence continues at coordinate 29,011 of WUAW01000136.1, read as the reverse complement.
TTTAGTGGAGAGGAAAGGAAAGAGGATGAGGTAGGAAAGGTGTATTGATAAAGTAGATATATATTTATTTATATACGCTATTTTGTGCGAAATTAGACCTTTATACGTTTATAAAAGGTTTTACACTGTCTATCTTATTTTCACAGTCTAAGCCGGCAAAATGCAATTTCCACCAATAAACTGCACATGGACCATTAGAGTTAGTAAGCAGGGGTAGTGAACGTGGCTATTACGCCAGTTTTATATGCACGTTTAAGGCCCATTGAGAGGCTTCTTGCAGTTCTACGTGTGCGCAAAAGTATCTCAGGAATACAGCAACGGAATTTCGGCGTTAGTTTTAAATAGCACTTTAGGTTATTCATATTTAAAGTATGTGGACAAATAGCTGTCCCTTGCGGGATGCCTAGCATATCTGATAAATTTAACTTTATTTATTCTTTATTATAGACTGAAAGGCTAGTTACGATGTAGGTGAAAAAATAGCACTTAGCGACACATCATGGAGCCATTTCTGCTCCCGTATAAGTGGTTATTATAGTTAGATGATGTATATCAAACGAATTAGTGATAGATAGGTACACAGATAAGCACTTGCACTGAAACGGAAAACAAAGTATACAAAAGGAAGTAATTTTTACAGTTTGGCCATAACCGCACGTGTTTTTTGAAATTCGTGTGAAGTGTTCAGATTTGATAATTGAAATATTGTGTGCTTGTTCGGGCTAATCTAATCAATTGTTGTTCATAAAGAGCATATTAATACCCATTATTTAGGACTATACAGGTTGATTTTAATAATGAAATATATTTCTAGCTAAAATTAAAAAAGAAATATTACAAATTATCTTGAAATTAATAAGTTAGGTAATTACCTAACTTATTAATTTCAAGATAATTTGTAAAAATTATTTCAAGCTAATTAGCTTGAAATAATTTTGTGGATTAATAATGATAATAAGGATAATTGGCAGCAACGTTATCCTGTTAATCAATCAAAATCTACTGCAATCTCCAAGACGCCTGCCAAGCGGGGAGATTATGGCAAATTCCTTCTTTTTAAGCAGGAGGTTTATGTCCGACAGTGGACTTACACAGGCTCATGATGATGAATATGATGAATATTGTGGATACGTTGTTCTGAAGCTAAGGAAATATATAACACATTTTAAATGCGACAAAAACTGTAGATACTAATTAGTATAAATTGGCATAGTAAGAGAAGACACTAACAGTAGGTAAATTTTGAATCATCATCATCATTTCAGCCCGTAGCTGTCCACTGCTGTACATAGGCCTCTCCAGTCGAATTCCAGCGCGACCGGTCCATAGCCACCTGCATCCAACGAGACCCAGCGATGCTCACAGCGATCCAGCGATACAAATCTTGAATAGTAATATAGTATTCTTGAAATTTACAGCTGTAATAATCTGAAATTAATAACTCATCCTGCCATAAAGGCTTGACACGTAAAACCCAATAGATCCCAAGTGATCGAGGATATACTCCGAATGGAACAGCCGCAATCCTATCAAAACGTGTCAGTTTCTCTAATAGGGTTTTCACAAATACACACATGCTATCAGGATTAAACAGAAATGGTCTAATAATGAAGAATTTAGTAATGGAGAACGGCATCACGACACAGAAAGTTATTGTTGTCTCAAAGTATATGAGAGTACACGTTTATGCCAATACGTGGTTGTTTAGGAACATAAGTAAAATCAATTGAGATTTGATAATTAGTAGTCAATATCAAGAGCGATAATTATTAGTAAGCTTAATAAAACAATACCGTATAATATTATATAGATCGTGAATATTTTAACTGAATGTAATGCAATTTATATACGAAATCAAGATGTTATCATTACATCTACATGTAGGTATCAAATTATTAATACGAAATAGATGTATGTAATGTATTAGATTTTGCCAACCCTATCGAAAGGATATTCTCTACACGAACCATTTAATTTACTAACAATTATTCGAGGGATTTAATAAGACCCTTTACATATCATTAACTTTTTACATTGCGACACCCCTAATAAATTCTCATTAGACCGGATAATGATGTACTTGGACATTTTAAATGATTTAACAAGAAAATAATTTAATATGTTAGAAAGCACTTATATTATACAGAGTGATTTAGAATTGTTTGTATTCCATTCTGTGATTCTAGGATTGTATTTGAGTGTTTTAATTCTCGACATATAGGAGTCGAATATGCGCGATTTAAAAAACGAATAAAATATAAATATGAAAAAAGAAATGGTGTTTTTGAAAACTTTTCTGAAAAAAAAGTCGTATTTGTAACAAATAGCTTAGATTTTTTTAATACTTTCGAGGTCACAAATTTAGCCTCGATTGATAGTTATCTAACTGGTCAATTTTCTGAAACAAAAAACTTTTATAACAATGCACAATTTTGAAATGTATTTAAAAAACAAATACATACAGTGACACCCTTTTCTCTGGCTTTTCAGCGGGGAGTCGAACTCCAGTCTCCCCCATGATAGGTGTCAACTCAGTTGCCGATATGGCTCAAAGGATTGTAAAACTGAAGCCGCAGTGAGCCCAGCATATGGTTCGCATAACCGATGGACGTAGGGGTTTTAAAGTGCTGGAGTGGCGACCCCGAATCAGTAAGCGTAATGCGGTTAGACCCCCGACTAGGTGGACCGATGACCTGTTGAATGTCGCGGACAATCGGAGAATGCAGTCGGCTAATAGCCGCTAAGTGTGGCGTTCATTAGAAGAAGCCTATGTCCAGCAGTGGACGTCTGGGGGCTGATATGATAATGATGATATAACCTTTATCTATAAGTACACTTACATACAATACATTATGTAAGCTTTTAATAAGCATATATTATTTCATACGCCTTTATTTTAGATCAGAATCTTTACCTACCTTATGTAATATCAGCGCTACCTAATGGTCGATTGGTAGAGAATGCCTTAGGCATTAAGTCCATATGCCATTAGTATGTAAAGAATAAATAAATAAATGAATTTCTTTAATATTAAAAAAATTGTTACTACAAAGATGTAATTATTTTAAAAAATGTATTGAATTTATTGTAAAAACTATTGAAATAACTTTTTAATGTTATCCGCCAATTTAAAAAGGTACATTAATCTGAAGCAGATGTTGAGAATTTCGAAGAATAGAAAATAGCGTCCGGGTCCAGGTGTGAGCGGGCGGCGATATGGGCGCGCGCTCTTTGATATTTTTGTTTGTTCTTCAGTTTTGTAATTAGTCGGATATCATCAAAGGCACACGAAAGTCTTCTAATAATGTACACAATTAACCGTATACAGCAGAGGTCCTCAAACTTTGTTTCATCACGCGCTTGGCATATATACGGAAATTGTCTAATACAGAGGTCACCAAACTTTGTTTTGTAAATCCCTTGCCGTGTTTATCAATTTTGGGTAGACCCCTTGCTTAGCGAATATAGTTTTTTTTTGCAAATTCATCAACTTCAAATGTGATTTTGAAAATTTTATGTAAATATGAGTAACATTAAATTGTAAATAATGATTAATAGAGATTGCGTTTTCGCGATAAGGCCGCCTTTGTACACATTTTTTTGTATATACTGTAATAATTGTTTGTTCTATTTAAATGTGTGAGCAATAAAGTATATCCTGTTCTATTCTATTCTAAACTAATACTTGTGAAAATACTAACATAGGATCTGTTTATCTAACTAACCTTACTAAAACTAATAATATGTCTTTGGCGAAATGGTTATGACCCATGGTGACGTTGATGAAAACGTCACCAGCTATAGGGTCGAAGTGTGGCAAGAGTGGCAGTATCGGAAAAGGGAAGATCTTCCGACCAGACGGGTGTTATGTCTGGCGGAGCCCGCCATCGCCCCCACGGTATATGTCGGGGCGTTGTATATATGCTAAGTCGCTATTAAACTTCATGCGCGTGATTCAGACTTCTAATGACGTCAC
>WUAW01000131.1:24134-42337 GCA_017165845.1 Thaumetopoea pityocampa | reverse complement strand
TTTATTGGCCATACTTTCCCTACACGTGCGAAATTTTTAAGGTGCTCAATACTTTTGGCCAAGTCTGTATATACTTAAACAGATACCAAGGTATTCTAGACTAGTCTAGCAACCCGGACTAGGTCGGCGTGGTAGACTACGGACTAATCCCCCTCGTCGTTAGGGAAGGTTCCGTATCTGTAGTGTGGGCAAATATGGACCGGGAATGATGATGAATACGAACTAACGCACCTTTCTCACGCATACACATACATATATATGTGTAGTTTAAACTTCAGACGTACCATAGAAACAAATAATTCAAATCGCAGGGCACTATTTCTAATTAATCGCCAATATTTTCCCCACGGTTTCTGGTACAGCGAATGGGTTTTGGATTGTTCATCTCCGGTCAATATTCGTTCCCACTATAGAGGCACAGACCTCCCCTGATCAGGAGGAGGATTAGTCTACCACGCTGGCCTAGCGCGGATTGGTACGCTTTCACACCCACGCGGGCATGCAGATTTCCTCACAAAGTTTTCTTTCTCCGATAAATACATTGATGTTTAGAATGTAGACCGCACATGAATTAGAAATAACTCAGTGCGACCGCGACCTTTTAATCTCGAACTCGTGTCTGACACCACTAGACCAAATGTAATACAAAATATAATATTTGGGTTGTTATAAGTCATTTCATATTGATGACCAAGCAATGGTAAAGGAAAAAAAATTGAAAAGATTAAAAGGACGATGCAACGCTAACGGCCTGGCCACGACTTCGTGCGACTTGCAACCACGACCTGCCGCTGCCGGCGATAACGCGCGTCGTGGCGTGGCACGTTATTCGCGATACATTCGTGTCGGCCGCTCGCCGTTGCCGCTGTCGCAAGTCGCACGAAGTCGTGGACGGGCCGTAATACTTGGAATGCTCACCGGTGGTGTTGACTAGTATGTGGGCTGCTAACAGTTTCAGCGAGTGCACTTCGAAGAGTAGCGGGTGAAACAGCAGTTCCCTGGCGGTAGGCCGCTTCGCAGGGTCCTTATTTATACACCTGCCGAAACAATAAGCGGCCGGTTAGCGTCGGACAGAGCCGTACCCGAGAGCACAGTGCATCTTATACCCGAACATTAGAAGCGACTTACCTTAACAGCAACCTGGTCCGTTAACAGGAGGCCACTCGAAAGAAACTTAGTTACAAGACGAACTCACCAACAAGGGGCAAATCGAACTATCAATTGTCAGTCTGCGCGGTGACTTGAAATTGCAACCGGTTCGTTTCGAGTAGCTCCGTATGAGAATGCCCTGCAAGAAGTACCTGTATATAAAGTCCTTCTGTCTGGGTTCCTCCAATGATTCCACCGTCCGTACGATATGCTCCTCCGTGACGTGGCTGCCTGAATCTCCATTTCCCTGAATCTCAAGTGCTGCGGTCTCCAGAGCGCACATTCCAAACGAGTAGATATCCATCGCAGGTGTCACCATTTGGGATGCTGATACGGGGAAAGAAAGTTTGAAATAAATACAAGTAGCGGACAACATAGGTTCACTTGTTGTGACCGCCGCGTGCGCCTCTTGCTCTTTCGAGTGTCGTGAATACGCGAACGGATCGAGGAAAAAACAAAAGACGCTGAGATCGAAGTAAAGGAAGCTGTGTTATCCCTTTATATCCCTGATTGGTCTCGGGAACGATGGTATGTACTTACATCCGTATTCCGGTGCAATAAAGTGCATATTTTTCATGTTCTCGCGGCAAGTTTTGACATGATGATTAATGGCGTCCGGCGCCACCGAGCCGATTTTCACGAGGCCGTTGTGCTGGATGAAGATGGTGTCGCACGTAAGGTTCCCGTGGACGATGGCAGGCACGCAGCCGTGCAGGTAGCTGAGGCAAAAGGACAGAGTTTATCAGATTCAACACATTCTATGACCGATCGAATTTACATATAAATTCAGTAAACACGCCTAATCAATTTATTATTTAAATTATTATATAATAAAATCATTTAGTGTTTATGAATACAACACAGAAAACTTTTAAAAGGTTAAATACAAAATGTAGTTCAGTAAATAGACGTCATTTATGCGCATAATTGTCCCTAGTATTTAATATATTATACTAGCTTTAGCCCGCGGCTCCACCCGCGTAAATGTCGGTTTTCCGCTACATGGGAAATCCCGAAACAATCATACATTTACATGAAAAAAAGCCATTGAACGGCTTTTACTTGAGTTCTTGTACATTAACGGAGACTACTTAAACAGGGACCAAGCTGATCTTCAAATCTACTGGACCGATTTTGATGAAATATGCCGCAGTATTTAAGTCGAAAGACTTTTAAGTGGTAGTGTGTCTTTAGTGAAGCAGGTAGATTTGATCAAACTGTTACAGACAGTTTGATCAATCTACCCGCTGGTTTTTGCGTGAATCTCGAACAAACAAACATCGACGGATTTGGTTTCAGGAGCCCTTAATTACTCGATCTGAGCAGTTTGTTTTTAAATATTAATATCTTTAAAAAATTTGACACTTAACAATTTTATAATAGTATAGATTATCGTGATGAGGCGGCGGTGCGTACCTGAGTGCCGACAGTATCTGCGTACACCATCGCTTCCACGCCTGCAGCGGCAGCCGCTTCACGTTCCTCTTGGTGCGTTTCAGGAATTGTTTCAGCGAGCCACACGACATGTACTCGGTTATGAATATTACCTGCGGATGGCACATCACATTCGCAATCAGAGTTGATCCACTAAATATCTAGGAAGTTGGTTATACAAATTAATTTGCTTAGATCAAAATAGCCTAAATCTCTGATTATCTGCAGAAAGAAAACATCTAAAGTCGAGAACAAAGTAACGCCTCTAAACATGGTTTCCTAAAAGTGCAATCCACGTGTAGTTAGTTTATAGTGAATATAATTATCCACTTATCATCTGTTTTACCAGACTCCTCGTCTCATGCAGAACTGTAATTCTGCATGAGATGAGCTCGAATTATACATAATATCGACTGTACCCAGTTCATACATACATAGCATCACATCTTTATCCCTTACGGGGTAGACAGAGCTTAAGGCCATAAGACCCAAGGCCACATTTAGCATGTTGGTGGGCGTGCAGGTGGAAAATGGAATCAAAATAATGGGTTGCTAGCTGCATCGCCTATTGAAATGATTCCTAAAATTCGCTCATTCCTTCGACGGCCTTCTACGGTTTGCACGAGCTGGGAAGCAGCTGGTACATTCTACGTTTTTTCTTTGCTCCCAGACCAGCATGGAAGCCATGTACCCAGTTCGCATTGTCTTTAAACAATCACGGATCAAGGAAGCATTGCATGACCTACCCTAGGCTTGTCGTTGTGTGTATCGGTCCAATATCGATGGAACTTGACGATGTTGGGGTGCTCTAGCCTGGTCAGGTTATCAAACACCGTCTGTATCTTGTCCTCCTGTGCCTTGAAATTCTTTCTTTCGGAGAACTGAACCTCGTTCCACACCACCTCGACGCCTTCTTCGGTGTCCATAGCCAGGTTGGCGCAGTCGATACCCGGGACATCGCGTTGTTCCACCTGCGGGCAAAAGATTATTTTATGACTCCATATTCTAACATAAATAATAGAAGGCGTGGAATAATGTTTTTTAAACTTTCGCGATTTAAACTTATATACATTGTATATTTGCATACTTTGCGGGACTGACAACGAAGAATTTTCCGCGTCGATGCAACCCAATCGAGACGTAGAGCTAATAAAACATTTAAATTTATCGCGATAAATCCCGCGGAGTAATCTATAATACAAGAAATCCCCAGTCCATATTCGTCCCCACTACAGGGGCACGGACCTCCCCTGATCAGGAGGGAGATCAGGCCGTAGTCTACGACGCTGGCCTAGTGCGGATTGGTAGACTTTACACCACCATGCGGGCATACAGGTTTCGTCATGAAGTTTTCCTTCTCCGTTGAGTAAATTGGCATCTACAATGTAGACCGTACATGAATTAGAAAATAGCTCAGTGGTATAGGACCGGGTCGAACCCGCGTCCTTTCGATCGTGAGTCGTGTCTATAACCACTACATCGCCAATGTACCTATCAGAAAACTATCCCAATAAAAATATTATTGATGAAATGTATTAAACGCTTCGTGACTAATTAATATAACTTCAGATTTCATAATTAAAATTTATATTTATTATAAGCATAACTATTATGTTAGTCAAGTAGGAACAAAATTTTCGGTTCAATTCAACGAACACCGGGAACATGAACCGGGAGATGCAGTGAGGATTGGCGCGGGTGGGAGATGCAGCTTGATGGCCGTCGAACCAAATCGGATCGCTCCGTTAAGTAATCGAGCACATAAATACGAGGATATGCTAGAGATATGCTAGGATATGAGGGTATGCTCGACGTCTGAGCGACACGACCAGAGATCCAGCAGAATATCAGCGTCAGGTATACTGTCTGGCATCACACTAAGCTGGCTTTCATTTGGTACAGTTATATTTCTTTCTCCTTTTTCTGTATCTTTATTTTAGCTTATCAAATAAACTTTTTCTTTCTTTCTTTCTTTTAATCAAATTAAAACAATTCATCGCATAGAGAACCCCGTGCAGCAGTGAACTTATCACACTGGTAACGATTTAAATCGAGATAAACTACTTCGTGAAGTTAATCGTTAACGTATGTCTTTTTGTATACTAAAACAAACAACAAACTACTTATGGGTTTAATTTAAAGCACATTAAATTATTTATTACTTGATTTTAAATTGAATTTGGGGTAAAAGGTTTCCAGCGGTCTACAAGTTAAGTATCAAATACTTGTAATTGGTGGTGGTATAATACCAATACAACTGGTCAGATACGTTTGTTGAAAAATGACGCTTCGATAGTATAAGCCCGTGGTGGTCACGGTGCACCCTGCTGAAAAAAGGGGAGGTAATGGCAAACACATGGATTTATTTAACATAAGATTGTGAGGTCAGACGACTGTCGTCCTGCACAAAAAGTAGGTAGGTGGATCGTGGCAGCAAAAGTAGGTAGGTGGATCGTGGCAGCAAAAGCTGGCATTTACAACGGAGGCAAACGGGAGGGAGAAGAGTAAGCGTAGCATTCACGCTGTCTGTGAAGCCATTATGGAATCAACCAACAACAAAGTAACTGACAATAATGCGCTGTCGCAATTTAGCGGCCGGTGTCTGAGCACGGGAGTGATTGCTACTTCCCCTGGGAGACAAATGGAAGGTCAATCATCCAATTGAGTCCTCTTTACACATCGCTTTCGATGGCATCACTGCTATTATCATTTGTATGAGGCATAATATTACGTTCAGATTCTTAAAGTATTTATATTTGTTAGTAAATCCTACTATAGTTATGTTTAATAATAGTAAATAGGTAGATGCTATTGAACTAATTTTGTTTTTATCGTTGTCACACATCATAGTGACTACACAAAATTTTCTACTCTTATTCAGTTTACATTTAAAGGATTGGACAAAGAACGTGTCCTAATCGTCCGCATTTTGTTCAGTGATTAACAATTTAATGTTTATAGCTTTTGCTGGATCAAATAGTTTGGTTTTAGATTCAAGTTGTTCGTCGCACACTGAAAAATAAAAGAAATTGTGTTCACAGAGAAATAACGAATTTTAAATCGTTGGTATTCGTTGAAAGCCAGAGGTCAGGGATGCAGCGTGACACAGCCCCCCTAATAGTTTCATACAATAAGGCCTACTGTCTACGGAGACGCTTCAAAATACGCCGTGTAGCTTGTGCACCCCAGCGTACTGACATATGTTCACGAGGCGTATTGCACGCGTACGCTTTAAATCATTTGTGACAATGCCGTTGAACGAGGAAGGCGTCATTTTGACATATTATACTACATTCGTAGCCGCCAAAGACGACGATTATATTGGGCGTAACCATATATAGAAAAAAATATCAACTGCAGATCGTTCGTAGCGGCAAGAGAATTGTTAGAACATGATAGTGTATTTTACTCATTCTATAGAATGAGTAAAACTAATCAGAATTTACTGCAAATAGTAGCACAAATTTTTACAAAAACACGTGCATCCACACTCTCGATGTACGCCCCGGCGTATGACATGCAGTACGGTACCAATACCAATACGGTGGGCATTATCAAGACTGCATGCAGCGACGTGGCCGTTCCGTCGACAGTTTCATAGTTTTGTATGCAAGCTGCAAGCAGGCGTACGCCAAGCGTGTAATGACGAATACGCGTCTAGTAGCTACGCGTTCCGGGACATTAGACCCAACACGTAATCAGCGAGGTCCGTCCGTGACGCGCCACCGTCACGACACCGACGGGTGATTAACCCGCTATCGGTCACTCGCACCGACCACGTCTAATTATTTACAATTAATATAATTCACATTTATGAGGGTCTAGTCATGTTTACCGTGTACCTAATAAGTCATAATTGCAGTTTCTTTTTCTTCACTTTAGAATTATTCTAAATCCAGCCAGTGTTTAGTGTTATCTATACTGATATAAAAATGTTACATTTTGTAAATCAAGACATTAAAAAAAAATTACTCAGATCGACTAATTAAGGGCTTTTGAAACAAAGTCCGTCGATTTCTGTTTGTTTGTTCGAGGTTTATGCAAAAACCAGCAAGTAGATTTTGGTCAAACTGTTACAGTCTTAAAGGTACTATTTCGACTTAAATACTGCGGCATGTTTCATCAAAATCGGTCCAGTAGAATTGACGATACAGCTTGACCTTTGTTTTAGTAACCACCGTTAAGGTGCGAGAGCGCAAGTAAAAGTGGTTGGTGTTTTTAATATAAATCTACGATTGTTTCAGGAGTTCCCATGTAGTGGAAAACCGACATTCACGCGGACGGAGCGGCGGGCAAAAGCTAGTTGAAAGTAAAATGACTGCGGGACGGGTTCAGATGACTACTGGCACATGACGTCATACCCGTCCACAATCCCTACTATGTGAGGGACATGGGCCGTCCAACCACTAGTCTAGTCGCTAGAATGGTTAATTATGAGAACAAGGGACTCGACCACCCGTTAAAATTCAAAATCTATCTCAGGAGTTCCCAAACTGTGGGTCTAGCCCAGCGGTTCCCAAACTGTGCGCCTTGACTCCCCGGGGCGTCGCGGCTCTACCTCGGGGAGTAACCGAACGACACGCAGGAGTCGCCCGCACGGGATTTAATGACCGCGTGCGCGGCGCGGTGCCGGTGCCAACCTCATCAGCGACACCATTTATTTGATAATAATAAATTATCCAGATTCTATGTTCCTTAGAGTTTTCTTTGAATTATAATTTTATTATGTTTTAGGAGGGCGTCGTAAAAAAATTATAACACATTAAATGGAGTCGCAGTAAAGAAAAGATTGGGACAGGGGTTCCCAATCTTTTCTAGCTCTCTTATCTAGCCAATAAAAAATTTAATTTGTTGCTTGACTACTAGGATTTGGCGGATTTTTCGGATATGATGTCCCTGTCACCTGCCAGGTGTGAGATCGCCGTAAATCCGTTCTTTTTAAGGGGGCAGCTCATATTCAGAAGTGAACTTCCACGGGGTGATGACGATAATGATGATACAAATGTCGACCCTATCCTGAGCACCATAAGTATATTGTTACAATAGCAGTCACACCGCGCCTGCACCAGGTTACCTGCACACCTGAACTTTGTTATGAATGTTTAGAACTGCTGGGGAACCGCATTTTTCGTAAATGAGAACGTACTCCGTACCAGACGAACGATTACTTAATATCCAACCGGTCAGAATTTTAAATTAATCGCGAGTAAACTTTCTGATCAATATCGCGGCTGGGCCGTCAGCGAACATTAAAGAAAAATGACGCCGGCGATATACTGACGTGAAAAAAACAGAAAAAGGAGTACACGCGAGAGACGGCATCTCGTAACTTTTGGATTGCGCAATTTAGGCGCCCAGGTGACGTGGATACTGCGGAGCGACGTCGTTTATTATTGGACAAGTTCGAAGTAGTTAATCAGAAATTATATATTACGAGTACGTGTACACACACAGACACATACGCACACACACCCACACCCCCCCACCCTCACTAGTATTTTATTTGTATGTAACTAACCACTTAGTATTTTCTTTTTCAAAAGGCAACTGCTAGACTACGATGGAGTCTTGTGTCAGGTGCACTACGAATATTCCCGCATACGAGACCCAACTACTGAAAAAAATTCCTGTGAATTACACAAACATTTGTTGCGTACGAATATAGGAACCAGACAGTGGGCCACCTCAGCCACCCACAGAGTTAACCATGCAGTCAACTAGATTGGAGAAAAAACTTTTTTCAAATCATTTTCATACGGCATATCATCGGAGTATATGAACTGGTCTGACGACTGAAGTAAATTATAATATAGATATTTTATATGAATAATGTATAAAAGTTGTTTTCAAATTAAACGCTAATATTTATTCATTAGAAACGAAAGCTATTATTCTTGGCTCAGATTATAAATTTATAATCTGAGCCAAGAATAATAGTTAATGGTATCAATTCTCATGTAACACAAACTAAATTCAGACTCCCTATCTTTTTCTAATGCCAAAGAGCAAAACGAGACAGCAAACATTTTTAGCGAGTACCAACCTACATTTCTGTCAAACGGTACAAAAAATGTTGCGTTTTTGAGTATCATTAATCCGTATGCTCCGAAGTCTCATTTAAATTTCTTAATTTTGACGTGTCTAAACAAAACTGATAGCATCGAAATTGATAGTATCTCGTTTTGGTGTTTGACATTAGAAAAAGATAGAGACTAAATTTAGTTAAGTTCTGTTACAGCAGAATCACCACGAGTAATATTCAATACAATGTTAAAGTGATATATTCCTTGGGTGTGCCCGTCTGCATAGAAAGCCGACAAGGTTTGCATAAACTTTCGTATTTATTACCGAACGGCTAGTGGTCGCGGCTGGCGCGGTGGCTGCACAAAACGACTGCTCGGTGCGCGTGTGGACGCGCTATAAATCGTGCGAAGAAAGCTCCGGCGGCCGCAGCCGCTCGCTGCTGGTAAGTGCACGCGTGGGCGCGTGAAAGTGCGCTGTAACGGCACGAGTTTCATGTCCCGCCCCGGGGCGCGCCGGCCGCCGGCGGGAGACATTCAGCCGACGAGTCGCAACCGCGAGGTGCGCTCGCGGCCCGTGCAGACAGACCCGAATGCATTAATGCGGAGTGCAATATTTATACTGGCAGGTTTTCTTTCGTATTTTAATGCCTTTAGAAATAGATTTTTTAAAAAACCTCTATGATTTTAAATAATAATAATAATAATAAATATACATACATACGCATATAGACACATGCGTACACATATATAGATATTTCCTTTTACTGCGGTAAATGTGTAGCGGTAGAACAAATAGTATCCATTAAACAACATTTTATTTGATCATATTTACAGAACAAATCAAAGTTATGTATAAGTATTTTCTAGCCTCATAACCGTGCTTCACTAGACAAAACGTTAACAAGTCGCTTGGTGTTCTACAATAAAATAGATGACATTTAAATAACTCATTGCGTTGTATTTTCTTTGGCGGAATAAATGTATATGATTAATGACTCCAGTTGTCAGTGGTGTATAATCGTGAGCGAGGAACTAAATTCTCGCACCGGCGCGTAAGCTGTCTGTTATGAACCGGTGCTGGTTGATCTAAGTGTATTCCGTAAACTAAATTGCATTGGAAAACTATTGGAATATTGGAAACAATAAAAACGGTGATAGCTAATTTATCTTGCTTGGTATTCTCACGTTGTTGGGTTCGATCCCCGGCTGAAATTTGTATTGTTGAAAATCTATTGTTTGACGTTTCTGCGTGGCGTCGGCATAACAATAGCGTCACTCCATCTCTCCCCGTGGATGCTCTGAGAATCAGCTAAGGGATGTACCGGGATGATGGGCAGTAAGGTTATCCTGTTATTCAATCAAAATCTACTGCGATCACCAAATTGGCTGTCAAGCGTGGAGATCATAGCAAATACCACTTTAAGGAGGGCCATGTCCAGGAATGGACTTCCACGAGCTGATGGTGGACGGCTGATGGCTTTGTCACATTAGATTAGAAAAACCTTGGATAATATTTAGTGCATTACGTGCAGCACACGCCTTTGTACCAGCGTCGGGTGTACTGCCCGGCATCACGCTGAGCTGGGTTCACATTTGGTACAGTTATTTTCTTTCTCTTTTTTCTGTATCTTTATTTTAGCTGTATAAAAATAAACATTTCCTTTCTTTTTCCTTTGTCTACCTTTTCGCGGATAATAGTCGTGACAGTACAAACACCACCAGAACTTCAGCGACGACCATAACCTTGAAGATGGATAGGCTTGGAGACGTTTTGTGCGTCTATAGTAGTATTTGGATACACAGTGACTAAAACCGGAACGAACCAGTTCGCGGTAACTACCGCGCGCCTCGCACACTCGCATCAGTCGCTTATAAGTAGCGTTACAAGTTGTTATATTACGTTTAATATGTATAATTTTAAGTACCTACCTATAAAAAAAAATAAAAAAGTATTTGTTGATTTATTTATGTGCTGACCGTACATTAGTACAGAAGCAGAAACGTCTCCGAGCTGATTTGGCCGTACCCGTGTGTGTTATTGTATATGTTAGGACTACGTTCGCCCTCAATATACAACATTTTAGGTGACTGCCGACGAGCTCATTAGCGTCTGCTGTGCTGAACTGATGATGATGAGAAAATGATTGTTTCGTTACTGCTTTATTCTCTACAATATTACGAAAAAGTCACGCTTTATTGCTGCTAAATAAAACCCGGCGATGGCGTGGACGACATGCTTTAAAATTAGTGTTAAAATTAGCGTGCATTTAGCTAAAGTTTGTCCAAGATAAACTTGATCCAAGTGTAAATTCGCTGTAATAGATCTCAGCCCAACTCCCATCAAAGTATGGGAGTAACATTTTTTTTTGAAACCAATTTCCTTTTAATAATTTTCACCGTTCGCTACGCGCACACGTGTATATTTTCCGAAACAGATATGACGTAAGGACCTTCAAGAAACGAGTCTACACTTTTCTTAAAGGCCGGCAACGCACCTGCGATCCATCTGGTGTTGCGGGTATCTATGGGCAGCGGTGATCACTTACCACCAGTTAATCGTCGAGGACAAACAAGCAAGTTTGCTCCCTCTTATATAAAAAAAACACATGTTTCATATAAAATATTCACCCATACATAACCGTGTTGTTCAGCCTGATGAGCACTGCGCATATATTTATTTAGCCTTATGTACTTTAACGCGTGACGTCCGCAAAGGACACACCAAAATCAAACGCGGCGCGCAACGTCAAGTGATTCAACGCGAAACCCTGCCACTCAGCACGCCGACGCAAGGGCGTACGTGCACACGGTGTGATATCTCACACGTAACGATCAAGAATGAATAAACAATGTTTTAACACATTCACTGCCTGTCACTCGGATCCGAGTGGGGCGGTGCCGTTGCAAAATTACCGCCCACTCGTATCCGAGGGACTAAATTAAACAAAAAATACTTTCGTTCACTCGATTTGAATTTACACAAATAAATTTATAACAATTTATTATAAATGGTCTAATTTCATTACAAGAGGATTAGTACGTTGCTTGTAGAATTATGTAAATATAATTTTTAGTTTGGTCTCTATGAGCTCTTTCCCGAACCCTGGTAAATTCGTCCGGTCATATTCGCACAGGCAGCCACCTCCTCTTCGCCCGGCAGCGAACGTGTTAAGTGCAGCGGTGTGGGTGTACCCGCGCCGACAGGTCCCAACCTGCGCGCCGTGCCGCGGTCACTTACGCACTCGTAAAATACCCGGTGTGCTCACAATGCGTGAATGATTTTTCTTCATTTGCACAAAGCGTTGCGACCGAGGTACTAGTAGACTGAAATATTCATGTTACCCGCTGTTATGTGGTGACTATCTATTGTTGAGTCGCTAATATCAATATATTAGCTACATTGAACAGTTACATGCAGCTGTGTAGCGTCGCCAAAATAATAGTGTCAGGTAAATTTTTTTATTGAGATTAGACCCGCAACATGTATGCGGGATTCCGATATTTCGGGATCCCGGTATAGCGGAATTGCAATCCCTAACCGGGCAATGGGCAGTAGCGTTGTCCAGCGCGGAGATTTCGGCAAATCCCTACTTTTTAAGGAGGAAGCTCACGTCCAACAGTGGACTTCTACGAGCCGATGATGTTGACGAGTACTTGCAGTACAGATGGCGCTACGATTTTCCCCACGGGAAATTATTCCCGCGGTAAACTTGACGACGCCGAGCGACGCAGGTCGTCCGACTGTACCTACATTAAAACGACGGATCCATTACAGACACGTTATATTTTAATTGTTCAGTTACATTATAGGCAACTTTGTATCACAAAGTTGTTTATCACGCGACGGTACAACGGGCTCCGAGTAAGATAATAATTGAATGGTGATGAGTTATTACAGATTAACCTGAGCGGCGGGGTCGGCGCGCTATAAATAACGCACGCACAATGAGCCCTGTGCGCCGATCGGACGCACGCACGGACAGGAGAACGCGTTCATCACTATCTCTACTCGTATATTTAAACACAACTTATTTATATGCAATTCATCAATACTATTTATAAAATTGTACAGTTATCAAGCTGTATCTTCAGTTCTACTGGACCGATTTTGATGAAACATGCCGCAGTATTTAAGTCGGAATAGTACCTTTAAGACTGTAACAATTTGGCCAAAATCTATCCACGGATTTTTGCGTGAAGCTCGAACAAACAAACAAAGAAACATCGACGGATTTGGTTTCGGAAGCCCTTAATTATTCGATGTGGGTAGTTTTGATTACATATTTTTGATTTACAAAATTTGATATTTAACAATTTTATAATAGTCTATTATTTTTTACAGGCGCCCGGCTGGCTTGCACGAAGCGATTTTGCAGGTACCTTGGTGTATAGGTCCAATCTTCACCTGCGCAGGCCGACTCCAAAACAGCCCGGCTTTTTGCTGGCAACGGGAAACCTTACCACTGTGTAAAACTTAAGTGATTCTCCGGTTGTATGTTCACGCCTATAAATAGGTATGTATATATGTATATTCAACGCTATAAATATCTATTAAAATTCTTGGGCGTGTCGATACTGTAGATTTATAGAAGTTAATAAACCGAGCGTTATGTTCTGTTGTTGGAGCTTAGTGAACCACTCACTGATAACGTTTATTACACACGTACCAGCACATATACATAATATTATTTAGATTTCCGTAACTCCTGACGGAATAGCATAGTTTTATGGATTTACTTCCTCTATAGTACTATTATAAAATTGTTAAATGTCAAATTTCCAAAAAAAAAAATCAAAAATATTTAAAAACAAACTACTCGGATCGACTAATTAAGGGCTTCTGAAACCAAATCCGTCGATGTTTATTTGTTTATTCGGGCTTCACGCAAAATCCCGTGGGTAGATTTTAATTAAACTAATTACAGTCTTAAGGTAGATTTTAATTAAACTAATTACAGTATTCCGACTTAAATGCTACGGCATGTTTCATCAAAATCGGTCCATTAGAATTGAAGATACAGCGTGATCCCTGTTTTAGTAGCCGCCGGTAAGGTACGAAAGGTCAAGTAAAAGTGTTTCTAAGGCTTTTTTTACAAATCTTTGATTGTGTTGGGATTTCTCATATAGTGGAAAACCGATAGTCGCGCCGGCGGAGCCGCGGGCAAAAGCTAGTAATAATAAAGAGCTGATAGACGAAGTAAATAGAATCTGGAAACAAAGACAAGAGGGGCACAACACAGTAGTTATGTGGGACTTGCTCCCAATGAAAGAACTATACGTTGTGTCAGTGGCCCTCGTGCCCGGCCGCGGGGGGTTGCGCGACCATGCGTTCGCGATAGTCAAATTTTTAACACAGAGCCTCCTGATTACTAAAACAATAGTTAAAATAAGGCTAATACAGAAAAAATACATTAAAACAATACTAGACATATATTTGGTGAGCGATAGTCTAGGGGTGCGCACACCCGAGTCGCGATCAAGAGGCCGCTGGTCCCGTGCCATTGAGTTCTTCAAACTTACGTACGGTCTACATTGTAGACACTATGTACTAGATGGAGAAGATAAGCTTTGTGAGGAAGCATCCATGTCCGCATGGTCCAATGTCTACCAACCCGCCTTAAACCAGCATGGTAGATTGCGGTCAAATCCCCCCTCCTGGTTAGGGGAGGTTCGTGCCACTGACTAATGAGTACGAATATGGATTGGGGATGACGATGATATATTTCATACGTAAAGTAGAGAAATTTAAAATTAATCTGGCATGTCTGCCAGATACGTTATAAAATGCACCTACCCTCATTTTTAACACACTATTCAAACCGAACACTGTGTTGTTTAGTAATTTACAAGCACACGGCAAGTGCATGAAATGCTGC
This sequence comes from Thaumetopoea pityocampa, assembly GCA_017165845.1. Classification (NCBI taxonomy): domain Eukaryota; kingdom Metazoa; phylum Arthropoda; class Insecta; order Lepidoptera; family Notodontidae; genus Thaumetopoea; species Thaumetopoea pityocampa. Next base: position 27,855 of record WUAW01000131.1, on the reverse strand, counting down.
CATACATACGGCCAATGTTTGCACGCGCCGCCGTCAGCGCAGCACGTTATATGAGCTGACTTGTTAGCAACTGCAAGCAGTGTACAATTACCTTCCTCAGAGGCACAGAGATGAGGGGGATTGAAGTATGTATATATAATACGTGTAATGAACTCATTAAAACATTGCAGTCTTTCAAATAATGAAATACCATTTTTAGGGTAAGCACCAGCCGTGTACCCGATGGGATTTACCACCAAAAATATCTCGGAAACCATCTGACTTTTAACCTCTTTAAGGGATATTTTTTCATAAATACAGTTCTCACTTTCTTTAATTTTTTATTGTACAAATCACAAAAATATGGTTATTAAAAATAAATGTACAAAGGCGAGCTTAACCCACAATTGAGTTTTCTACCAGCGAACCTTTGATATTTGAAAGATGCGTCAGTCCTTGTGAGGGAAAGTGATTGACTTTCTATAAGTAAATCACTTGCAAAATTTCAAGACCTATTAGTTTAAGCTGTGCTTTGCCTGTTAGTGTAACTTTTATTTAGTATATAGATTCCGGATATATTTTATAATGAATATACATTTGTTATATAAAAGCTACACATTATATAAATGTTTATTGTCCTAAATAAAAAAGGATGTGCAGAATTTGGGATTGACGGAAGTGTAAACCTAAAGTATTTGGACAAAATGTCTTGATCGTCCTAAATTGTCGGGCCGAGACAATGACTTGCTAACAAGTCCAATATATTCAGGATATCAATGGAAAGGGTTAATGTTCGGAATAAGATTACGCGATCGGAACCCCGATAAATAGATAAGAAACAAGAGAGATTCGAGGATACCATTCCTGTATTTGCACAACGTGGCGACATAGCGCGCATTGAGCTTCATATGTGGACAAGACTAATATGGAATGGAGATCCGACGAGTAACAATATATAGTAGACTATCAAAACGATGGGTGGACAATATTAGGAAGCAAACTGTGAGAGGAAACAGGATTTAGTGGAGACAGTACTGTGAGAGAGCAGATTGGTAAGATTAGATTTTGACTCGACTAAAATGAAACTATTTTGTCATTATTGTATTTACAACTAGACACCATACATAGCTTCGAGCGAGCTATTAGTGATAATGACGTACTCACAGTATACTATTCATCTTTGCATTCATATCTACCTAATACCAACAAAACTGATTCAGTACAGATCCGCATACAAAAACCCCGCCAGCTCCTATGGCTATACCGGTTAATGGTGGCCATAAGGGCCGATTCGGGAAAGATTCCGCCGGCAATTACTCTGGGTTTCAGCGCGCGTTAATTCTTGACACCCTACAAATTGTTTAGTTCACCTGTTTATATGTTACATTTTCACGGCTCATCTACTGAATCGTATGGTCAACCACAAGTGTATCAATACTGTTTTATTCGCTAGCTTCTGTTTTGATTTAGGCTTATAAGGTCAGCAATTAGACCGATTTGTTATTTGTCAGCCTGTTGTTAGTTGAATGAATAACACCCCTAAACTGAGAGCTCTCTGATTAGAAAATGCGAGGTACAGGCGTGGTTCTTTAGCTTCGCATAAATAACAGCAACATCTCATAGACAGTCAAAGCTCTCAGCTAATTGGATTTGTTCGGCAGCGTATTGGGGAGCGTCCGCACGAACAACTAGAATGGTAACTGGATTGTTCATCCGATACGAAATTACGGGCCAGTGTTGAAGGCTCTTTTTCGAAAATTTAATGATGTGGTATTATACGGCGTATTATATGTGGTATTATATATAACTGGCGGATATTATCCACCATAGAACGTTTTGTTTGAGAATTGTGAGCAACCGCAAAATAAAATTACTTTATATTATCTGATATTTGGAACACTGTGCGGTATTTAAAATTTAATGAATAAAAATCGAATATACATATACACAAACACGTCTTTTTCCCTGGTTCTTCGGCGGGAAATCGAACCCCGGTCTCTCGTGTGATATGTGGGAATACTGACCATTATACTACCGAAGAATTGGGGTAGGCAGAGACGACTACAATTGCTGCGAACAAAATGGTTATCAGTAGCCTACTTTTCGCCCCCATAAGAAACGAGACATGTCGGGTGGCCAACCACGGCGAAAATCGAATATACTAATCAATAACTTCGTGAAAATAATGTGAAATTTCAAGTTGAATATTTGGAGTGGAAGTTTGCACCTATCGAATTAGTGGTGACTCGTGGCATTTTCTTCTAACCCCGTTCACTTAGTAAGTATATAATAGAACCACAATGAAATCAAAGGTTATCTTTGCGACCAAATTAAAATTCTGTTTGTTCGTCATCCATCAAATTTCGGACATACAGTCCGCTATCATACATCAACTGTATTTAAGAAATGGAAACGGCAAGATATTTAATTAACGTATGTACACCAGACGACCGTAAACTGCACACAGCTGGCCCTAAGTTTAATTGTATGCGTGCGGTTAGCAAGCTGCGGCCATATTGGGAACCTACCTTGACAAACGGACAGTTACAGGTGTTTCCTTGGCGAAGGTTGTGGAAATAACTTTGATCTATATAAGCGTTGTTTGTAATGCACAGGCTAATTTGGTATGGGATAGAACCTTCAGAAGGTGAACCTGTCCAGCAACACGACAGGTATGAACCTTGCTCTGGCATACACCAGAACATAAGAAAATAGATACTTTACTGTGAGGGAATAAGTAGGCTCTCTAAGCTCACTTTCCGAGATCTTTAGATTGCCGTCTTTGAGCAGGTCACGTACATCACATGTACCATTGCGAATCTTATTGCGTGGTTGTATGGTTCTCTTTCCAGTATCATAGTTTTCAGGAGGTGCCTGTTTTTGCTCACATTATCCTGGCCGGTAGCACATGCATGCGGATCACTCGGTTTCTTAAATTTGTTTTTAGATCTTTCCATAACTCTCATGGGAAAATAGTAGCAGTGGTTTCCCGTTGTCTTCTGCTCCAGTGCTTTTAGAGATCATTTAGACCTCAAGGCTGCTGAAAACTCATCTCCCTAGAGGTGAGTGGTTATACCGCCACTTACTCGGTCGAATAATAGATATAGAGATGTCCCGCAAAAGCCACAACTAACCTATCAGACGATCCATGTGTGTACAGTGTACACACTGCCAGGGGTGTACGACTAAGAAGAAGAAGAAGGCTCTCTAATGATAAAGAACCAGAGATAACAGGGATTAAGGTTAACGTGGAGGATATATGTAGAAGTATGTGTTTGTTTGCTCTAGATAAAGCAGTTCACATTGAATATCTAATGGTATATATATATATATATATATATATTCATATAATCAAGTTCCCACAACAACTTATCCAGTAACTACGTTCCATTATACTGATGAGCATATACTAAAAGTATCTGTAGCAATTCAATGCGTAGAGTAATGTTTAATGCAACAATTTGTTACGGACCAACGTCGCTCGCATGACATACATTTATGGAGATGCGGCACTGGTCTCAATATGATGCTCAAATATGGTGTCACCGAAATTCGTGTCAATAACGACACCAATTTATAGTCTCGCTCAAGCGTACATTATGAGCGCTTATTATGAGCGAGAAGGGCAATAATTGGTGACTGATTTGTTCATAATTGAAGAAAGGTAAACAACTGCATTCTCTACAACAATTCGTACTTACGTAAAATATATTTCAGCGCCAATTAGGCTGAACGACGCTGG
>WUAW01000131.1:5733-21471 GCA_017165845.1 Thaumetopoea pityocampa | reverse complement strand
CTGGAATTCGATTGGAGAGGCCTATGTTCAGCAGTGGACAGCTATGGGCTGAAATGATGATGATGATACATGAACACTTCATCATCGCGTGTAAGTCTACTGCTGAACATGGGCCACCCTTTACAAATCTCCATGCTTAGGAGGCATCCTGCAGATCGCATCCCTAGCTCACTTCTCACAGAATCCACGGGAAGTTATGGAGTGACGCTATTATATCAAAGAATTAGGATAATACGACAGAATAGAATAAGTATAAGGTATAATTTTGTCAAGCCTCTGTATTACAAATAAGTGAACTAAATATTCGCAAAAGAGAATACCGCAATCATTTCCGGGAAACAATAGTATCACTCGCCATGCGACTTGCCGAGCGAAGTTCCTATCACGTTCAAAATAAAACAGCGGAAGGTCACGGCGTTGACCTCCAAATGACAGCAGCGATGGATCAACTCCCAGAAAGTGACACGCACCGATCCAATGTCAAGTGCGGATTCATTCCTGCGCGCGTACTGCTTGCGTCATCGGGTCCGTCACTAGTCACGGGTAACCGTGTGAGCCACACTCCGCCCACGGATAGATACGATACCGATTAATATTAACCGATACATTAATAAAGCCACGATAACACGTAATAATATGACGTCATGCAGACGTCACTTTACCACGGTTGATGGTGCTCAAGTGACCGTAGCGGCGTTCACACTAAATTAGGAACGTGACGTTAATTGTGATATTATGTAACACATATCGAAAATTTCCGTTAAATTAGCACAGCTCTAAGAGAATCACCGTATCATCGGTGACGACAAGATTCTCTAACAGCTCATCTGTCACACTGTACTTTTACACGTCGAGTAGAAACAATGCATTGTTGACTATTATAATTTTCATGTATTTAGATTGTAAATGTGTATTGTTTCATTTAAGATCCAGTCAAAATTATTTCGAGTCTATTTTTATCATCGGTCACGACAAATATCTCGACCATAATCTTGACTTTATCTATTATATGGGTGATCTAGCTTTTAAAAGGTGTCCGGAGTAGTGTCGTCGACCCGCCGGCCCTGGCGCAACATTCGCGACAATACGCTGGCAAGTCTCCAGGCGCCGGATGGCGTCGATGCATCGGGTGCACATGCAGACAAAGCATTTGCACCTCCTAAACTTCACGATGACTGTCACCCGCACCAATCTCCGCTTTATTGTTAAGATCATTAGTGTTCGAGGTTTTAGGGATCGTAAAATAACGCGTGTCTGTCGGTAAATTAGAGCAAACGCGTGCACAGATTTACCCTTTGATGTTTGGGACGTCAAGGAAGTCGTCTCTGTTCAAGTGACGTTACGACGTCACCGCAATTTCGTATCTGAATGTGCGCACGGAAACGGTGCAATCTATTCCGTGTCGTAACAGCACGCGTCCCCAAGTTACGTTATTCTGTGAACGAAATACGAACCGAATCTGTGTGGCTGAGCTTTTAGGTGACCACTTCACGTAGGGCGACAATAGACGCGATTGAATTGAAACTTTACATACAATCAAGACGGCGTGATTCGGAAGATTTCTTGGGACAAAAATGTCTTTCGTTATAGTGGCTTAAGACTTGCTAGGAAAATGTTTTCCCATTTAAAACAAAGGCGAAATAATATAGGAACCATATTTGATTATTTATTGAAACGTCGTAATGTCTCAAATGATTGATTAGGGGAACGAAGGAGCGACGACCAATTCGCTGTATTGAATTATTCGAAATATTACGATATAATAGTTAGGGTGATGATTATAACTAAAAATAGTCTTATCTATAAAAGTAATACCATTTTAGGTTACTATAAAAAGAATAAACAAGAGATGGCGATGCAAGTGTGATGTTTTTTAAACAGATTAATGAGACGTCTTGTCAGATGACGTAAGCACCCACTTCCTAATTTAGATGACAGTGGAAAAGTCCGACGGAGACGGGCGTAGTTAAGTAATACACGCTAACTCTTTTTCTTAAAATAACTAACACGGTTAACAGTTCTCTATATTATTATATAACATTTTTTTTCAACCTTTATTTAAACTGAATTTACATCATAATTACATGTTCGAATGAAGTCGAAGGTTCATCCAATACATAGGTTTAGCCATCATTATATTCGATTTTATTCTTATAAAAAATATAAAGGTCTCTTGACCTTTATTATTCAAAACTGTTTATTGTTGATGATTCTTCGTCTTTACTATGAAATAATTTTTAATATTCTTCTCATATGACGCACACATCTAAGTCACTTCTATAAAAAAAATCGATTAATTTTGGGCTTTTGAAACGAAATCCGTCAATGTTTGTTTCTTTGTTCGAGGTTTAGGCAAAAACCAGCGAGTAGATTTTGGTCAAACTATTACAGTTCTAAAAGTACTATTCTGGTTTAAATACTGCAGTATATTTCATCAAAATCGATCCATTAGAATTGAAGGTACGGCTTGATCCCTGCTTTAATAGGCACCGTTAAGGTACGAGAGATCAAGTAAAAGTGGTTAATAGGCTTTTGGTGTGAATTTGTTTGTTTCAAAATTTTCGATGTAGCGGAAAACCGATATTCGCGCGGGAGGAGCCGCGGGCAAAAGCTAGTAATGTAATAAAGCGAAAGTATTATTGTTTGTTACCTTATCAGACCTCGACCGCCATATCTTGAAATGTGGCAATGAGACAGATATGATATCGCAGATGGTTATAGGCTATGACGCATCGTTTATAGTCATCGACATCCTAAAGTGATTGATTGCAAGCGGAGCTGCGGATTTCATCTAGTGACTAATAAAACCTGACTATATTTTCGCAGTCTATCAATGTTTCTTGTTCGTGACTCATACGCTGCTTATAGTCGCCGTTGTTATACTTTGATCACTGACTTTCAGAAGAACTTTCTAGAATCTTTGTAAGCCGGCTGAAACGTTCAGAGTTGACTGCCGATTTTCACTAATGGACAGGCGCTCAAAGAACATCAAAAATAATAAGGAATTAATAGGCTAGAAGAAGAGGAAGACACATGTCTTCCTGACTGGTAATAAATAACTTAGTTTATCTTTAATAAATAACTTAGTTTATCTTTGCGTCTGAGGGTATGGTTTATCGATGATTTTCTGAGCGTGCAAAATGTAACTGATAGCTCCGAACATAAATGTGTTAACTCCTATACACTACCATGCTAACTATAATATTTACTATGATGTTAGAGGTATAGTATAGAGACTATAGTATAGGGACTATAGTATAAACAGGACTATAGTATAGTACAGGGACTGGACTTTTTAGAAGGACTAGTACAATTTGAAAACGGTACCAATTTGGCAAGAGATTTAACCAACGGGCGTGGACACCACATAATGCTAAATACTGTTGTAGATATATTGTTACTCCTGTGGCCTAAGATGGCTCCAGTATATGTAGTTGCGGAAACATACTTAACCAACAATCTAATATAGGGTCCAACCCAAATTAATGAGCCTCGTTATCGTTAAACCTGAGACAGTACACCGACGTACATCACGTTCTCTACGAGGGTCAATTTAACAGCAGCAAACGATGAATATGTACCAATTTAGAAGCCAACGTCGATGGCGAAATGCAACAAGACATGCGAGACTGAGCTCGCAATACGGCCAGGGCTGGTAACGACAACAAAAAACGTATATTATAATACAACAGTAACGATTTTCTATTACGCGCAACCAATTACCGTTAATAGTTATAATTAACTCTTTTAATGTATATAAGTAGCGGCGTCTCCCCATTCCGTTCCGATTGGTGCTCAGACCTGCTGACGGTACAGCGAGGTACTGAGCAGCATCATTATAAAGCGCATTAACGAATATTTACTGCGACCTCCAAAACGCCCGACAAAGTAGAGGTTATGGCAATCCTATTTTTTAAAACTGGAGATGATGATAGTTTGTGTTTTGTTGAGTTCATATTTATTTCAACTGAAGACAACAAGATATATAAATCGGGCAAATGCATGTCAAATTAAGTATCACAAGACTGTCGAATGTGTTTTCTTTTTTATCACACGATTAATCCCAGCTTTGCTCGAACGTGTATATCCTATTACTATGACAGCTAACCACGATAATATTTATTTATTTATTGGAGATCCAACAGCTTTAATTTACAATTTAGACTTATAAAACAGAAAGCCACTTACAGAATCCCACGGATAACAACTTAATATAACGCATGAGCGCAATATAATAACTAATAAAATACATAAGGCAACAGTTCCGATATGCCCTAGTTGAAGAAATCCTCGCTCAACAGCCGCCTGGCCGAGCTCACACTTGTATTGAATAAATCAATGTTCCACGCTCTGATATTGTATTGAAGTTTTCTTCAGCTCTGTACATAAAGGCGTTTTGCCTATAGTTTGTTCTAACCAATGGTACATTTACTATAGGTCTTTTTCTTGTTTATGTACCCAACATTAAGATTCAGTTTGGGACAATCTATTTGATGCTATTTGAAACAAATATGTAATATCTGCAATACCACGTTCGGTTGAGAGCGGAAGTAAATGCATTTGTTACAAAGAATTAGAGAGTAATCTGATTTATATGATATTTTAAGGTGGAAGCAAACATTTTATAAATCCTCTTTGTAATCTTTGTATTTTAGTTACATAGATATTGTATCGTGGGTTCCACATATATTCATATTGTGAACGGTTGCTGGGCAGCCCTGGACACGGTCCACTGCTGGAAGTAATATATGATTCCGTTTGCTTATACGTGGTCTATACTTTTTGCTCGGATCGCCAGGTTCGGAGAGATCTATTTAGAAATAGTTAAGCTGACTGTCACTCGTGAAAACAAGAGTAGAGCGTTCTGTCACGAGCACAAATTTATAGACGGTGCTTGAAGTTCTAGATCGCTTGATAAACGGCGTGTCAAACACGCGAACAATATATTTTGAACTTTATTACCTGCGTGGCATCTGTACGCATATCATAAGACAAGTATTTCAGCTATTCTCGAAATTCACCCGCTAATGGTATAAAGAATGAAAGTTTGTACTTACTAAGAATTTTTATACGATAGAATTGGGTACTTGAAATTAATTATAAAATATTATACAAATAATGAACAATCTTTTCAGTTATTCCCAAATACCTTTCACTGGTGTCATAAAATTGGGGATGAAAGAAGTTATCAGCACTAACCCAATTTTATCTTTTTTCTACATATTCAGTTTAGTTCCACACTGTCGACCTTAATAACGCCACAACATGAATTAGTAGGTGTCCGTGTAAAGCTGGTGTTAGCACTGAAACTAGTTTCATCTTTCTTTTATACATTCGAACAATGTCAGTACTTTACAGATCTTAGTAACATTATGAAATAGTACCCGTATAAAGACAGAACAGATGCCGATCTGCCCTATTTCTATACGAGTACAATTTATACCAATCATCGTCTTCGTATCCTACGGATTACAGTCCACAGATATCCACTGCTGGACATAGGCTTCATGTAATTATCGCCACATGAATCGGTTATATTTATACTAATAGTAACATATAATTGCGCTATTTCACAGCTGTACTTTGCCAGAACACATACGCAGAGAACATGAAAAAGTTAAAGATCAACCAGGGTATGACGGCAGGGCACATGCCCGCGAATATGCCCTGCCATTATACCCTGGTTACATCTACTGCGACCTCCAAGATGAATAGGCTCATGTTCATCAGCGGACTTAAACAGGTTAATGATGTTCACAGAACGAAAGAAATTGTACGCCGCTAATAATATATGTCGGCTTGTTAACATAATTATATGTTGAGCGAAGAATAAATAGTTCGGTTTGACTAACTAGTTGGTAAATAAACAGAGTATAATTATAGAACCAGTGATGCAATCAGTGTACTTTTTAGAACCGTTACTGATCGAATCGCTAACGGAGAGACGGACGTAGACGCACCGACGAGGCGTCGAAGCAACTCGACACCGCGCCGATGTGTCCATTCCTTCATGATTCAGTTCGCGCCGCGCACAGCCAACCCTTGCGTGCGGCCGGTATCGGGTGACCGTCACGTCTCGGAATAGAACATCCCCAACATTCGCCGCAATCATTACAAACTTCTGATAGTTTCGGGATTTTTCTGGATAGGAGTTGTGATAGCCGCGTGGTAAAGCGCTTGCTTGGCACTCTCGAGGCAGTGGATTCAATATCTAACTCGCAAATAAGTATTTGAGTAGTATAATTAGTATGATTTTTCACTTACTCTTGATGAAGGGAAACAATAAACTTGCCTATACTATACCTTCTGCTTATCTCCCCTTCGGGGATAAGCATCATTGTGAAAAACAAAAAATGAGACTGTCTATTTGTTACTGTTAATATTATTGACCATCTTTTGAAAGACATCTGCAGAGGTGAATGTGGCCGGCCATTTCCATGGTCACAAATGATACGGGTGAACTCCCAGGGCGAGGCGCGTGGGCACGTAGGAAGACGCCGAGTAGTTTTCAGTGGCGAGGACCGCGCCGCGTCCCAGGTAACGCACGGCGAGGTCAGGCTCATTGTTCACTCTAGCAATGCATATTCTATCTCTCCCCGTCGGGGTCGTAGGAAGCGGCCAAGGGATACCGACACTGTATCCTGCTGTTCGAGAAACATTATTGACAATTTCCAAGAAGTTTGCCAAGCGTTGAAGTTACGGCACACCCTGTTTCTATGGAAGAAGCTAATGTCCAGCGGCGGGCTTTACATGGGTTTTATGGTGTAGTGTCATAAAATCACAAGGTGCATAGCTCACAAAACCGATGGACGTTGGAGTCCTATGGTGTTAGACTGGCAACCCCGAACCGGAAAGCGTGGTGTGGGTCGATCTCTGACTAGGTAAAACGATAAACTAAGGTCGCGACCAATCGGTGGATGCAGGCGGCTCATGGGTGCTTGGTGTGGCAATCATTAGAGGAGGTCTAGGTCCAGCAGTGAACGTCTGTGGGCTGATATGATGATCCATAACATAGAATAATCAACATAGTATAAATACATGTAGCCTAAATATAATCTATCATCTTCTATTACTATTATAAAATTGTTAATGTCAAATTTTCAAAAATCAAAAAGAAACAACTCAGATCGACTAATTAAGCGCTTCTGAAACCAAATCCGTCGATGTTTGTTTGTTTGCTCGGACTTCACGCAAAAACCAGCGTGTAAATTTTGGTTAAATTATTACAGTCTTAGAGGTATTCCGACTATTCCGACTTAAATACTGCGGCATGTTTCATCAAAATCGGTCTAGTAGAATTAAAGATACAGCTTGATCCCTGTTTTAGTAGTCGCCGTTAAGGTACGAGAGAGAGGTCAAGTGAAAGACGTTTTTACATTAATCTGTGATTGTGTCGGGATTTCCCATGTAGCGGAAAACCGACATCCACGAGGACGGAGCCGCGGGCAAAAGCTAGTAATACATAATATCGCAACGCGTATGTAACGAATAACAACTTTACACTTATCAGAACATCCATCTTTACATTGCAGGCATAACGACAAGCTTCTTCTGATAACGCTTGAACTACCACCTATGTTGGATATATGTGACAGAAGGCATTTTTCATCCGCGAGAGCTCGAAGAAAACACTTTATTAATGAGTCATTTACACATACAGTCACCAACAAAGCTTAACTATTGGAATTCAGGCCTTCGTATACTCTTATGTGTGTCGTCTTAGCGTAAGGCCTCTTCGGGCAAGTTGATGTGTCATATCGAAATAGATCACCCCCGGTTGTTCGGCCGATTCAGCGAAAATAAAGCGAAACGAGATAGATATACATACATTATCCGTGTCACGCTCGTGATTCATTTTGAGAAATGCTGCGTGGCGCATGAGATATGGGTTCGGTTTCTCGAGAGCGGCGTGAAGATTTGTAGGTCTGCGGCGTGATTCGCGTGAATTACAATTCTAGTGACTGTCGTTGGAGCCGCGCAACTCGTCGTTACTGAAATTTAACGACCTGTCCACCACGAGGACCGCTTACGAGTGTTACAGCCACTGAATCGCCGAGCGACGGGCGGGCAGTCAGTGCTTTGGTAATTAGACGCGGTACTTGTTATGCGACATGTCTATTCTATTCAGTGTATTATGACAAGATATATTTTTAGAGACTGTTAAAACAATTTGTTAGCATACGACTTAACCAAATAATACAAAATATAAACAAATACAACGTATGTTATGCCGATAGGGCGAGCGGCTCAGCAAATAATAGTAAAACTATTAAATAGTAGAAATTTACTATGAAACCCGAATATTGCAAATATGTTTGTTGGTTTATCTCTTCCCATATCAGTAAAGCAACAGATCGACGCGATTTAAAGAGTCAGAGAGTGGCTGACTTAGCTTCTAATCCCGGAAAATGTCTGTTTTGTTTGATGTTTATAAGCGCGTGTACCCTCTTTAGGCGAAACCGTGGTTAAAAATATTAGGTAAGAGTCGTAAGCAGAGTGGTGACTGGTACAGTAGAGTAGATCCTCCAGTTCCGTATCTCACGTCTACTAACTCGAGTTCTAACAGGAATGACAGTTTTGAGGAATTTACTAATATTATAAACAGGTAAAATTTGTTCAATTCGGGATAATCTCCGAATGATCCAATTCTAAAAATATTTCACTGGTAGTAAACTATATTATTCCTAAGTGCTAGAGGCTATAAATTATATTTATATCATGCATACTAGCCGAGCTATCACAATGTATGTCTAGCCAGTCGGAAAGCGATACGATTACGAAGAAATTGTGGAGCACGTCCGGGAGGGTTTTCAGGTAGATAGGAAGTCCACGTTAGAGGAGCAGCTGTCAACAGCTAGTAATATAATAAAATGTTTAAAAAATACAGTATGTTGTCCGTAGGTGTCATCTTTAGTTGTAGAACGTAATAATTTGTAAAATAACCGTTTTTTTTTATTAAGAAAATTCAAATTCGAAATAAAGATTATTGCGAATCCATATTCGCAATAATCTTTATTTCGAATTTGAATTTTCTTAATAAATACCCATGTACCCATGTACTAAAATTCTGTTGGCACAATTATTATCAGTCGCTTCACATGGTGAAGGAAACCTGTATGCCTGAAAGATTACCTCGAGGACGTGTGAAGTCTACGAACCCATATTAGGTCAGAGTGGTAAATTATAGCCTAACCCATTTCATTTGGAGACCTCTGGCTAGCGTTGGGACGATACACGACTTAATCATGATGACTATTAAATGATAATTTAAGATTAACATCAAATTACATGGGAACATAAAATTTACATTCAATCATAGATACTAATTAAAAACGTTACGGGAATATAACATTGTAAATGACACAAGATAACAGTGCAACAAAGTTTTAGTTTGACAGGCTTTACATATACAGTGTTTAGACTCACTTAAACTATGAAGTTAAGGCTGAAGTTAGAGGTGCCAAGTGGTGTAGAAGTCATGATGGATGATGGCAGATATTGTGAATTAAGAGACGGGAGCGATTAGACTCGCCACGGAGGATAACGAAGCTCGAGCAGAATAAAGAAAATTGAGTTGAAAATGCAGGTTTTGGGAACCGTTGCTAGGGTGATAGACGAGACAAAAAAAGAATGACAGCAGACACCGGGTCCTCTAGTTACCAGATTCTTCTTCCAATAGTTTAGGAGTAAATGTGCATGCGGTTGGTCTGATGGTAAGCAGTCACCATTACCGCAGACGCACTAGAGAAGTTTAAGCAGACAAGCGTTTTAAGAAGACAGACTCTTTTATAATATAATTGATGCCTTTCAACTAGTATGTTTGTAATAACACCAGGCGCGACAGCGGGCCGAGCTGTTATAGCGAGCCACTTATCCTGAGTGGTGAGTGGTGGCTTTTTCACAATTGCATTGGAATAGTCAGCTAGAAATATGCGATATATTTGTTTCTTTTTTCTTAAAGGTCATCACGCTATAGAAATAGGAAAAACAGCCGATGAATTGAAATATTTGAAATATAATGCGCACAATATTTGAGATATATTTATAGTAGGCAATCGTCAGTGTGCAGACGTCAGCGCCAGCCGGGGCTGACGTCTGCACACGGCGCACTGTTTATCATGAACAGGGCCGGCGTCACCCGGCTAGCGCCCGTGACGCCGCGACACTCGCGCCACTGTTGTCACTGGAAAGTTATTCTTAATTCGCTTTTATCCACGGCTGCACTCGCATGAATGTAGGTTTTCCGCTACATGGAAAATACCGAAACAACCTTAGAACCACTTTTAGTTGAGCTCTCATACTTTATCGGCAGCTACTAAAACAGGGATCAAGCTGTATCTTCAATTCTACTGGGCCGATTTTGATGAAACGTGAAGTAGTATTTAAGTCAGAATAGTACCCTTAAGGCTACAGAAGCTTGACCAAAATCTACCGGCTGGTTTTAGCGTGCAGATCGAAAAAACAAACAGACAAACATCGGTGGATTTGGTTTCAGAAGCCCTTAATTAGTCGATCTGAGTAGTTTTTTTAATATCTTTGATTTACAAAATTTGATGTGTAACAATTTTATAATAGTGAAGGTATAAATCACAGCGACTGTTTATTTCACAGACGAAACAGTACATAGAATTGGCACAAATTATGTCTGCAGCGCTCGCCGGATAAAAATGTTCCCGTAACCTTGTAGTTAAACGAAGTACGAAATTGCTATTAAACGTAATTTTCGTGGTAAAGCTACCAAAGCTACCAATTATTATATCGCTAGTACTAAGCATTAAGATTAGTACTAGCGATATAATAATAGTTTCGTAAATTGAACCACTGTACCTAACCCTAAATCGGTCTTGTAGTCCGGAAGACAAATTCAAAATCAAATCCGACTCGTTCCGTCGTACCGAAGACGCGGTGGTATGTGGTGCTTGCACTCACTAAAAAGCACTCAGCGTCCTTCACCGGCCATGTACCCAACCGCAGGCGTCACGTTAGCGTTACAATGCCGTGCCAATGAACACCCAGCAAGATTTGAGAGAGAACGAGACCGAGCCCGCGAGACGCAGTTGTCTTGCAGGGTTATGCCAAACACATCGCTAGTACATATTATAAATACGACAATGTTTTCTTCGTTCATCCATCTTTCACGATCGACGCGACTTATTATATACACGGAAAGTGATGTAGATTACTTTATATCCCTGAAAATTTATCCGGGATAAAATTGAATTTAATCAGTTCATTGAAATTAATCAATAAAATTCAGATTAATGACTGATTATTGTAGGATTTAAATTCACACGTCGAAAAGCAAAAATAATATATGATCGTTCGGATGGTTTGTTTTAGGGTTCCGCATTCAAACTAAGTGTTCTTACAGTTTCAGCACGCCGGGGTTCCGTCGATCATGAAATCCCGCTTGAAAATAATCATTACATGGAACAAGTTTCACTACCACATCGATAATACATTTTATTTCTTAGAAACGCAGATCGTGTTTATATCACAGTGTATAGTTACGGTACCCACAGTACGGCATATCACGTGCTGAATCAAATTAAACCGTCAGTCGTCAACGTTTGACGCATAAACAAACACGACATTTTGATGTCCGTCACGCGGATCGCGGGAGGGCGTCACTGCGGGCCCTCTATGCACTCGTTCATGACGTGCTGAGTACATTCCACGGGGGGTTCGAATCACGTTGTTCTATTATCCACTCACCTCTAGCATCGAATTGATCTTCTAATATCACCGAAACATCACGAACCCAACCAGTAATCCGCAGAACTATCAAACCGAGAATAAACACATACGTATTGAATACGTACGTACGTGTGTGTGTGTGTGTATGTGTTCATAAAACAGATTAATCACATTACAATTACAAAGATTTCATTACGTGACATTCACAGACCACGAGTAGATTGCACGAGGTTGTCAAACAGCTGTCAGACGGACCAGCCAATGTCAGAAGCTGAGCGCGGCGAATGAAAAGGGCCCAAGTATATCAGCGCCGCAACACCGGGGCTTTCAATCCGCCCGTGTTTCAGCAACAAACTGAAACTGGGCCTTTTCGGACAGACGCGTGATCAAATAATTAAGATAAAACGATTGTAATACACTTTATTTTGTATATTTTACTTACTTTATTATTTTGTTAATTCCATTTTTTGTGCTTGCCCTGAATAGTAAATATGTGTTCACTTTTCTTCACATATCTACTATATTCATTATTGATTAACGCTTAGTTTGAACTAAACTCGCATCTGTGCATCATGTGACAGATTACTCCCATTTACAGAGAGGGCGCTCTTGCTGCTGTACAATTTTAATATTATCCCGCTATTCAATATCAGGACAACGCTGAACTACCAATCAACGCGAAATAAAATGCTGAAAAACTCACTTCGTAGTCGAGATACGAATCCGAGAACGGAGATAGACATCGGTACGAACAATTAGAGAACAATGTACTTGTGCCACCACAACATTAACTCGATAAACGTAGTCTTATTTGCAGTTAGGGTTTGTTTGGAGTGAAAGGGTTGTGGCTGTGAGATAAATTCAGATAATCAATCACACACTGATGTCATCCCCATGTCTGCTATGACAGGTGCCTTTGAAACACCAGCTGGCGCGTGACGCACCAGCCGAATAGACAATGATCACCCTTATCATTATCATACTAGTTTTTGCCCGTGGCTCTGCCCGCGTGAATGTCGGTTTTCCACTACATGGGAAATGCCGACACAATCAGATTTATATAAGAAGCCTCGTAACCACTTTTACTTGACCTCTGGTACTTTAACGGCGACTACTGAAACAGGGATCAAGCTGTATCTTCAATTCTAGTGGGCCGATTTTGATGAAACATGCCGCATTATTTAAGTAGGAGTAGTATCTTTAAGACTGTAAAAATTTAATCAAAAACTACCTGTTGGTTTTTATGTGAAGCCCGAACAAACAAACAAACAAACAAATAACCAAACATCGACGGAATTGGGCTCAGAAGCCCTTAATTAGTCGATCTGAATAGTTCGTTTTAAAATCTGACATTTAACAATTTTATAATAGTAAATAGATTATATCAGTTCATTGAGATCTACTTCTGGGCACAGGGTTCCTCTAAGGATACAGAGTGTCAGCGCTCTCGCGTCTCCAACGCAACGTCGCTTATACCTCCGCTCTAAGTGGCCCCCGACGGAACGCAACCACGTAAACGCCAATTACGATAACACATACAGATAACAGCAATTATCAATTCAATATGCTAATTGATTGATTAATTAGAAGCCGGCGCGCGGCGCGCGGCGCGCGGCGAGCCCGTCACGCGATTATAGAACAAACAAATATTTATTCGTTGGAATTTATTNAGTCGCTTATACCTCCGCTCTAAGTGGCCCCCGACGGAACGCAACCACGTAAACGCCAATTACGATAACACATACAGATAACAGCAATTATCAATTCAATATGCTAATTGATTGATTAATTAGAAGCCGGCGCGCGGCGCGCGGCGAGCCCGTCACGCGATTATAGAACAAACAAATATTTATTCGTTGGAATTTATTTATAACATGGAACAGACGTCTGTTACAGAGCGTCGGGTGTTGTTAACCGATTAGTTCACGTTAGCTCTGCTCATGCAAATGTTTCTTTTCGTCATCAGTTGTCCGCGAATAATTATCTGCAATGCTGCTCATCAAATGCCCAGTTTTAACTCAAGCTCTAAACATGTAATTCGTCGGTTTTCACGAAACAAACAATCAAATAACCATTACAGTCGGACGGATTTGGTTTTAGAAGCGCTTAATTAGTCGATCTGATTAGTTTGTTGTTAATTATATTTGATTTTTGAAAATTTGACATTAAACAATTTTATAATAGTATTTATAGATTAAAGAGTCTGGAAGTGACATGGGTTATAACGTAGATACCGTAAAATCATATGGCGCGATTGGGACGGCGGGCGACGCTACGCGGGCGCAGCCGCGGGTGAATCTAGCTTGTGGTCACAAACGTGACTGTGTGCACACAATTAGTTATGCGGTTTGCCTAGTTGCAAGGAAAACTCGTAACTGGCACAGGCTGATAACGAGCAGACGGGGAGGAAAGTACCGCGTAAACAAACGTTTATAAATATCACGAATGGAATTATGGAGTGGAAAATTAATTGAGTTTGTATATCAGCTGATAATGCCGTCAGGTAAACAGAACGCAATGAAAACAACTCTCAAATTAAATCGTTACACGGAAGGCGGCTGGTGAGGGCTTAAATGACAACCGACACATTGTTGTAATATATGTATGTAAATGTTGCCCGCGGACTACGCTCGCGTGCACTTCCCGATTTGTAGACGAATCGCTCATCCAATAGAACAATGACGTAATTAAATTTATGCAATTTATCAGAAGAAGCGTTTCAGTTTAAAATTGGATTATACCCATTTTGTAAATCATATCAATTAATATGAATTTTCATAATTTATTTATAGATTATTATTAATAATTTGAGCATTCTCGAAAAAAATCCATATTAAACAACAAATAATCCAAATTAAACACAAAATAAAATTTTAACTTTTTTACAATTACGTCATTATACTATTGGATGAGCGAAATATTATAATAGCTCTACTATAGCGCCAATTATTAGATTTTGGCATATCGACGACATATCGTCTCGACAAAATAAATACGATTCTCGACAAAATAAATATTTCCCCTCTTACTTCCATGGAATCAAGTTCAGATAATAGGACGGCAATCGAAACCGTGTCGAATGCTTTCGTTAAATACAGGAACAGACTCGAGCGACAGTAACAGAGCGACTCATTTCTGTCTACTATTAAGTCTCTTAACTACTAAATCAATCAGATTATGAACTACATCAACAGTAGACAAATTTTTGAAACCAAATTGATTCGCCGACACAAATTTGCATTTTTTTAATGAAAGAAATAAGTCTAATGAATCTAATTATTTTTTTGAAGTGTTTTTGATGATTTTAGGAGAACTGAGATCGGCATTACGGCTTCAGCTCTTGAATTACCAAGAATTGGATTACCAAGTGCCTTTTATAAGAGATTGGAAAATATAGCCGAGTTAATAATCAAATTACAGGTGTAATAAGTATGTGAGTGGCGATACTACGACTTTAACATATTTTTTTTATAAGAAACTAGCTGATATGCCATTACACCTAGTCGCAGAAGTATTTTTAGTGGCATGGTTAAATGTTCTACTTCGGATTGGTCGTATGTCATAAAACAAAAGATGCAGTAGGAGTACCTGGAGGTGAATACGATGGAGGACTGTTATGTATATTTTTAGCGCGATTATTACCTATATTAAAAAATATATTATATACTTCATTAATGGAGAACTGAACCCATTATTACTTACCTCTTAAATTGCAGAAAATTTGCCTTGTTGGTGTCTGCGATGGATTGAATGACATACCATATGTTTGTATTGTGTTATTGCCAGCTATTTTAAACTGAAATTTTCTATAGTCCCTTTTGGATCTACACAAGAGATATGTGCAGTAATTGCGATATCTTTTATAGGGAACCGTTAATATTTCACTAGAAGGAGATATTTGTATTTTCTATATAAATTGTCGCTATGGTGCATGCACTTAAATAGTTCAGAAGTTATTCAGGTCTATGTCTGTATGAGATCTTCACAGATTTCGTATTAGTGAATAAAACAAATGATAAGCTAGAACTATATTTTGTTACA
>WUAW01000129.1:47215-64346 GCA_017165845.1 Thaumetopoea pityocampa | reverse complement strand
AATTTTGACAAAATAACGGAATATTGTTTGTGCTAAGACTATATATAACCTACTTGAAATACGGAACAACATAACTTGTGGCTACTTTATTAGTAATGCCTGGTACGAATTAGTATCAACTTAAAACGCAAACCCTCTTATTTATACAAGCACCCTTATCCTTATCTGAAAAGAAACATTATCCATGGATGGGCGATTAAAAATATTTTAATAAAAACATTTACGTCACTAATTATTGCGTTAGGAATATAGTCGTTATCGCGTGCATGACTGTAAGTATTAACAATAAACAGTAGCAGTTAATAATAACACATTAAAATAGCCAGTTAAATCCGGTTAATTTTATAATAAACACTTGTACACACAAATTCAACCTTATTATAATTATCATACCGCATTCCTGGTAGTTTAATATATCCGATGAATATCAACTATACTATAAAGACCTGAGACTTATTACGTATCTTTCAGATGCCAAGCGATAACAACACTCGCAACAAAATCGTGTGTTTATCGTGATTTCATTAAAGCGATGACCGCAAACATAGAACAAACTTGTAAATATATGGAGAAATAGCAACTTATTTAGATTTATTATATCATTTAAATAAATAGTGGTGATAGATTTCAATAGTTTCTCTATTGTCTGATTAGTAGATGCTATAAAAATCAGTTAAGGGTTGCACCAAGGTAATGAGCAACAGTGTTAACTTGTTATTTAATTAAAATCTACAGCGAATATCAAGACGACTGCCAACATGGAAAAAGGAGGGATTTACCTTAACCTCGTGTCCAGCAATGGATTCTCACGGGCTGGTGATGGTGGTGATAATGAATTCGACTATTACCTATTTGTATATAAAATATTTATTAAGTAAATTTTCTTTCGAAATTGTAATAAAATTAGGGTATCGGTGATAATTTTGATAAATTATATAGCATATCGCCTGTGAACATTCAAATAGTCAAATCTGATTCTTACTACTTCGCTTTTTGCTCCAAATTAGATTGCTTTTAGATGCTGTCGATCTACTAAACGAACTTCTGCCGCCTGATTTCGAATATTAGTCTATTGACGACATTATTAGCCTGTTTCATTTGGTACATTCTCTTTCACCGTTCATTATTCAACAACGTCATCCCCGGTACACATTGGTCCCCATTACAGAGGCATGGACTTCCCCTCATCAGGAGGGGGATTAAGTACACGAATTGAAAATAACTCAGTGGTACGGGACCGGAATCGAAACCACGGAACTTTTTGATAGCAAGTCGGGTCTGGTACCACCAGAACACCAATGTACTTAGTACGTTGATTATTTAATTTTTTCCATCTCTTATAAATTCGACAAATGACAGATAGTACCGGTTGTCAGTTCACAGATAACTTTTCCTGTATTCCTATCTAACTTTCTGCAAAACGTGAAAGCAATCGATTCATTGGTTAAGCCGTGAAAAATTAAAACGGAGGCACAACAAATGCATAATTTTATTTAATATATCAATTAGCAACTAGTGATAAATTTAAGTTAAATTTTATTATAATGTTTAATGGTATTTTCTTAAGCGCCTGCTGCCAGAGTCGACGTGGCTAGTTCTCGTTTTTACGTAATAAGCTTCCCGGTTTTATTGCACAGCAGTTACGACTCTAAAGCTATAAAAGCTACCTTGGTTTAGCTACTACCGTAGCTTAGCTCTGAGCTACTAAAGCTACATCAATAAATTTCTACCATAAACATTGGCCAGTATAATAATAGTTAACTTTTTATTTTATGCTGACTGTACAGGAACAGCTTTTAAATCAACGACTATGAGATAGCCATAGTTATACATAAAGACGCCGAAAACTGTTTATTGTGGCACTTTATGGGAGATATACGATGCTGTTGATGCCGAATACTTCTGCGAATTCATCAGCGTGAACAAGTAATGTGCTGTGTGGCGCCGGCGTAACGATAGCGTCACTCCATCTCTCCTCGTGGATACTATGAGAACCAGCTAAGGGATGTACCAGAATAAAAGGTAACAGTGTTATCTTCTTATCCACCCAAATCTAGTACGTTCACCAAGATGACTGCCAAGCGTAGAGATTATGGATAATTTAATTTAATGGATAATTCCATTTTAAGGAGGAAGCCCATTTCCAGCAATGCGTTTTGGATGTCATCAAGTCATCATGTACTTTTGAAGTTATTCTCAAAAATAATTTTGGTATAAAGGTCATCATCATAACGCTCATCCAATAGAATAATGACGTAATTGCAAAACAGTTAAAATTTTATTTTCTGTTTAATTCGGATGATTTGTCGTTCGATATGGATTTTTTTCGAGAATGCTCAAATTATTAATAATAATCTAAAAATAAATTATGAAAAATAATGATAATTGATATAATTTACAAAATGGGTATAATCCAATTTTAAACTGAAACGCTTCTTCTGATAAATTGCAAAACTGTAATTACGTCGTTGTTCTATTGGATGAGCGATAAGTCGATCAAGTCCGCGGCTAGGTGTAGGTCCTTCTCCTATGAATGTATCTACCGCAATCTCTATGTCTGGCAGTAGTCTTGGAGATCGCAGTGTATGTTGTTTGAACGGCAGAGTAACCTGGTGCCCATATTACCCTAGTATATTCTTAGACTTAGGTCATGGAGTACTTAGTCTTTTAGCTTGTCCGGCAAATAGCCTTAAGTATACGGGTAAGCGACCCCGGCCTTCCGAGCTACTGCTGTCTTTTCCTACTCCTTCCGAGATAGTAGTATCCTATATCGTATAGTCCTTCACCTAAATTCGATATTCCTTTCTCAATACACCTTTCCCACCTCATCCTATTTCCTTTCCTCTCCATTACGCCGTGGGAATGCAATGAGGAACTTTAATACTTTTGAACCTCATAAAATGGCGGCGTCGTGGTTCGCCACCCGACACGTTTCATTGCCCGTGGAGGCGAAATGTGGGCTGCGGATAGCCACTTTGCTACATCAAATGATCGTTACAGGTGGAAGGAAGTGGTCTCTGCCTACCCCAATAGGAAAGAGGCGTGACTGTATGTATGTATGTACTGTGGTCTCTGCCTACCCTTATGGGATATCGGCGTGAGTGTATGTATGTATGTATGTATTCTTAGACTTGCTTACAAAGCATGACAGAGATAAATTGGGCGGCGATATTCATTTATTGTACCGGCGCAACGTATCCGTAAATTAATAGTATTAATAGTATTAATAGTATCAATACGAGGTATAGATAAATTAGTTTGTAAACGCTTTTGCGTGTGTAGTCGTTTGTACACACAGTGACTAAAACCGGAATAAACCAGTTCGCGCTAGCTACTTACAGTCGCTTATAAGTAGCGTTAGAAGTTAGTTATAAATATTAAATTACGTTTAATGTGTATAATATTAAGTGCCTATTTATAAAAATAAAAAAAAAAAGTATTTGTTTAATTATTTATCTCGACACTATCATAGAATAATGTCGTATTTACAAAGTGGCCACTATGAACTTTCGAGTTGAAACTGTCCAATCAGCTTGGAGACGCTTTTGCATTTGTAGTTGTGTACGGCGTCAGATGGACACTGTCGCGGGACAATGTCACATCTACAAGTTGGCTACTTGACAGGAGAGCAGTTTAAAGTTTTGTCTCGTCCCATCATCCCCAGTCCATATCGTCCCCACTACAGGGGCACGGACCTCCCCTGCTCAGGAGGGGGATTAGGCCGTAGTCTATCACGCTGGCCTAGTGCTGGTTCTTCACACACCCATGCGGGCATGCAGGTTTCCTTACGAAGTTTTCCTTCTCCGTTAAGTACATTGGTGCTAACAATGTAGACCGTACATGAATTACAAATAATAACTCAGTGGTGCGGGATAGGGATCAAACCCATGACCCTTCAATCGTAAGCCGTGTCTAAAACCACTACACCACCAATGCACCAATGCAATTGTAAGTTATTATTAGACACCAATGTACTTAACGGAGAAGGAAAACTTCATGAGGAAACCTGCATGCCCGCATGGGTGTGTGAAGTCTACCAACCCGCACTAGGCCAGCACGGTAGATTAGGGCCTAATCTCCCTCCTGATCAGGGGAGGTCCGTGCCCGTGTCATTTAAGAAAAAGAATGCAAAGATAAGCCGATCCAAAACTTTAAACTTCTCTCCTGTAAAGTAGCCATTTTGTAGACATGCAATTGTTCTCCGAGTGTGTTGATCTACTGTCCGTACACTCACACAAACACAAATACATCTCAGAGCTAACTTGGCTGCATGTCATGTCAAAGCCCCACTTCACATGCTGTGAATATAGTCACGAACTGCTATAATCGATAAAACACTAGTTCCAGTCGGATATCGAATAATTTATTCAGCACTACAGCAGATAGTATCCGCGAGTGTAAAATTATACTTCCCACTCCATTGTCGGAGGCAGGGGGACTCGGTAAGAGCCCGTAACTTACCCTTCGCGGTCTGTTGGGCACACAACCGAGGGCCTTATAAACAGAACGGTAGGTGGCAAGATGTGAATAAACGTTTAGTGTGTACCTTCTGAAGCTTTTTTCAGATGTTTGGTGACGGAAAATATCATTATGAAACAATTGTGCAAAACTGTCCCTAATGGATTGTGTTGTTTTAAATAACATTACCATCTACAGCCCAACATTATCTACCATTATTATCATCATCATTACCATCTTCAGGCGATATTCATCCTATTACAGGGACACGGACTTCCCCTAATCAAGAGCAGGATTAGGCCTACCACGATGGCCTAGTGCGGGTTCACACTCCCATGAGGACGTGCAAATAAACCCTCACGAAGTTTTCCTTCGCAATATATAATTACTCGTGTGATTAATTATTAACAGTGAATTATTTTATATTCTAGAATATTCCGCACACATTGATCTAGTTCCAAACTAGAATTCCCTGTATCGGCACTAAACCACGAAATAAATACTACTCATATATAGATAAATACTAATAAATATATATATAAAGACATTCATACCCACATACATCCATACAAACATTTGCGCTCATCAGATAAATTTTGCTTCTACCGGAATTTGAACCCGGAACTCATTGGCACAGAGAGGATCAGCCGCGTTGATGTCGCTATAAATCAGGAGACAGGAAAGATCCTGTATCCTTTTCCTTACCCGTGATACAAATTCGTGATATTCAATATTTTTTACTGACCTTTGATCC
Organism: Thaumetopoea pityocampa; assembly: GCA_017165845.1. Lineage (NCBI taxonomy): Eukaryota > Metazoa > Arthropoda > Insecta > Lepidoptera > Notodontidae > Thaumetopoea > Thaumetopoea pityocampa. Next base: position 59,134 of record WUAW01000129.1, on the reverse strand, counting down.
CTTAATTTTGAAGCTTAGAGTATAAATTCCCAAAATTCTTTTATAATACTCCCTTATAATCTTAACGAAAGCTCGCATGAAAATTTCACATATCTAGCACCTCCGGTTTAGGCTGTATTTTAATTACTCGTTAGTCAGACAATTAGCCGCAAGTCGTTTTATTTAAACGTGGATGTGATGTAAGTTTTATTTATTATCCATTTATCCATACTTAGAATATTTTCAAATGATAAAACAATTTAATTACCATAGTTACATATTCCGATGAAATAAATTATTGGATTGTCTGTTGGTAGACAAATAGGAATACTTTCAAAATTTAATTTATTTTTAATTTAGTATCACATGATAAAGTTAACTCTGAAGTTAGCCGCCAACGCGTATTTGCGAATGTGCTAATCAGTCAGCTGTCACTTGTCAATAATGATCAGTGCTTTTTTTAAAGTACCTTTTTCAAATATCTTTAAATTTGTGAAACAATGGTGCTGATTCTGTAGTAATAGAACTTAACCGAATTTAGTCCCTCCCTATCTTTTTCTAATGTCAAACGCCAAAACGAGATAGCTACAATTTTGGTGCTGTCAGTTTCGTTTAGAACCGTCAAAATTAAAAGATTTAGACGCGATTTCGAAACATACGGACTAAAGATACGCAAATACACAACATTTTTTAAACCGTTTGACAGAAACGTAGGTCGGTACTCTCTATAAATGTTTGCTATCTCGTTTTGGCGTTTGACATTAGAAAAAGATAGGGAAGAACCAAATTTAGGTAAGTTCTGTTACAACAGAATCGGCACCAATCACACGTTTGGACTCGTAGAGAAACTAATAACGCTATATAATTATAATTTTTTTTTTGTTTCCACTTCCCAAAATCTCCCCATGCTTCTGTCCAAACGAATATAATGGAACGAAAGTTCGTTTATCTGTTTGTTCGATGCATCTTTTGGAATCTCCTATATATGGCAATCTCTATTCACCCTGGCATTACTCTGGTGTAAATCAGGGTCTGCCTTTATTACAGAGGTCGCGGTTCTGAGACGAATTCAGTTGAAATAATTTTACAATAAAAAAGCGTGCGGTGCTTTTTATGAATTTTACGTTTTCTTCTTGGAGACTACTTTTAGTAATGTCTGTTTATTATCAAATATATTAATTGATAGGTAATTGATAAGTCTGATAGGTCAGGGAGTACTTATACAGGTAAGCGACCTCGGCCCCCCGAGCTGCTACTGTCTCTTCTTACTCCTTCCGAGATAGTAGTATCCTATATCATATAGTCCAATCCTATTCCTAAATTCCATATTCCTTGTTCAATACACCTTTCCTACCTCATCCATTTTCTTTTTCTCTTCACTAAGCCGTGGGTACGCAATGAGGTACTTTTTAACCTCATAAAATGGCGGCGTCGTGGTTCGCCACCCGACACGTCTCGTTGCCCGCGGGGGCGAACTATGGGTTGCGGCTATCCACTTTGCTCACTAAACGGTCGTGGCAGGTGGAAGTAGGTGGTCTCTGCTTACCCCAATGGGAAAGAGGTGTGACTGTATGTCTCTGTCTACCCTTATGGGATGTTGGCGTGAGTGTGTGTATGTGTGTATATTAATTGATATAGCGCACCCCACGCTTTTGCCATAATCTGCAAGCTTAGCAGGCGTCTTGGAGGTCACACTAGATTTTGATTGAGTAACAGGATGACGCTGCTGCCCATTATCCTGGCGCATCCCTTAGCTGGTTCCCAGAGCATCCACGGGAAGCTATGTGGTGACGCTATTATTATGCCGGCGCCAAACAGCAATAATAACGATCAATGAACGCTAACCTTAAATAGAAACTTTATTTGCAGAATAACGTTTGACATACTGGTTTGGAGGAACCAAACTGAAATGATTATGCACTTATAACCAAACAAACCGGTTTGAAAATTTAACCGTGTTCCGAGCCCTGAAGCCAAATAGATGCGGGCTAATGTGTTATTATGTTATTAAAACACTATACTCTCTACTGTCGATTGCCACTTGACTGCACCCTTAAAGTACAGTCGAGTACTGTACTCAAGTATTTTAAGGATACAGTCAACTTTCCGAGCTTTATTTAACGGATGAACCAAAGCTCGGAAGGCAATGTATTATCTCCAGTTATCTCATCAACAATAAATAACCGTTGGCGTATTTTTTTTATTTATTCATCCGAAAGATATGTTTCCGCTGAGCGGGAAGAAATATTGCCCCAACGTGACGAGTTAATCTGTTCTAACGTAGTGAAATGGAGGCGAAATGTGTTAATAATTTTTATGTGCTTTAGTTGATTGACGGGACGAGACGTGTCTGGCGCTTGAGGGATCTCGTGAATTTATATATTTGGTGAAAATATAACGATGCGTTTTCGTTTTTGTTGATGTAGGATTAAAAAGGATTCCTTTCTATCAAGCATCAATGAGAGTAACACACGCATATTCACAATATACTTGAAGGTAAAACTTCGTGAAGAAATCTGCATGCCCGCATGGGTGGATGAAGTCTACCAATCCGTACTAGGCCAGCGTGGTAGCCTACGTTCTAATCCCCCTCCTGATCAAGTGAGAACCATGCCCCTGCACTGGGTATAAATAGAGACTGGGGAAGATTATGATGAATGCTAGGGTGAAGTAAAAAGAACAAAAGCTAAGAGTAGGAGAGAGAACCAAGTTCCTGTAATTACAGGAATTTTGCCCTCACTAGAAATTTCTAGTGAGGGCAAAATTTTTGTTCTTCAACCAAAAGAAATATAGTTTCGCTTCCAAAACATCTCAGCCATTTTACGAGGGACGCTTTATCTGCTCCACGAGCACACTCGACTCAAGCCGACATTAGGCGGCGCATTTTCGTCGTAAGGACTGCTTGCAATTTGCAACGAAAACATCCTCTTTATAAAACCAAACCTCAGTGCGAGGGCAAAAGACTTATTCGGCTCCCTACGCGTCCCATTCAAGGAGCATGCAAGCTAAGTAGGAAAATCGGGCCTCCTTTTTTCTCGGATCTTTTCAGGGCACAGTGAAAGGGGTTGTCAATATTTTGAGCGGACTGAATGGGCCTCTGTAGTGGATGTCAATGGCGGCTTGAGTGTCGAGTGCGCTTCTCCATTAGACCGGCCGACTGTTTTAGTCGAGTACTGTAGAAAATTTACAAAATTATACATATAGGTATAATTACTTGACCTGACTGACTGACTGAATGATTCATCAACGTAGAGTCTAAACCGCTGGCGTTACAAACTTGAAATTTTGGAAGTTGATGCCTTTTATGTTGTAAGCATCCACTATGAAAGGATTTATTGAAATATCACCCCTAAGAGCGTGAAATAAGGGATGAAAAGTTATATAGAAGTCATTTTTAAAGTAAGAAGCACAAAATTTCATATACCCGCATCTGGTTAGAAATAAATGTACCCGTGTATCGGCGTTTTTCAAAATTTTACCCCTAAGAGGGTAAATTAGATCAGTAATTTTAACCTCAAAATGGAACACCGCAAACGTCGTTTAGATAAAGATACTACTTTATTTAAAAAATAAAAAAATAACTAAACACGCAAGCGAAGCTGCCGGCAACAGCTAGTGTTACGTATACACCTATAGTTCCTGCCAGATTCATAAATATATTCCGCTTTCACTTAACGGATCAGAAACGTGTCGTGTATAGTGGAAACGGGAGCACATCGCGCCTATCTCTTTTGAGATAGCTCAAAGCCAATTAGATGCGACGACAAGCGGAGTGGCGGGACGGCACGCCACGCGGTGCCTCTCGGCGCCGCCTTTAGAAAATCTCTGTTAAGATATCACAGCGTCATATCTGCGGTGTGCTCGATAATACAAAAAGAAAGCAGTACTATATAAGTTATACTTTACACGTTAAATTAGGTACGGTTAAAATTGTAAGAAACTCTCCAGACCAAGGAATAAATAATAATGCAACTTATTATTTTTCACAGTCACCCTTCCGGCATCGCTCCGTGCGAACAACTGACTCGACACGTGTTTTTACTCCATTTTTATTTATTCAACTACCTCCCACTCTAGTCATCGGTTCAAATAGTAAATCTAATATAAAATTGTTAAATGTCAAAAATTTTTAAAAATGAGTTTCATGCAAATGACATGTTTGAGTTGCAATAGTTCGCATATGAATGAAATATTAAGTCAAGGATTGAGGAGGCTCTGTTGACAGAGTTTTGCCCTTTGAATTAAGCTTGCTCAACGTTAACTTATCTCAATGTTTTAGATATTAATTGTTATTAGTTAATCATTAGAAACATTAATTTATTACTTGAGTTTATTGATCAAATTATTTTTCATTTACTCTTTATTAGTTATTGATCATGTCTTGTACTTTATTTTTGAGTTACTTACTTTGAGCTTCATAAATTGGTATATTGTATTCTATTTTATTGTAGTTACTTCTAGTATATTGTAAACACTTTGTTAACACTTTTTTCATACATAATGGTGGTAATTTGCGGTAACAGAACATAACCAAATTTAGACTCTCCCTTTCTTTTTCTAACATAAAATGCCAAAACGAGATAGCTACAATTTTGGTGCTGTCAGTTTCGTTTAGACACATCAAAATTAAAAAAATTGACGCGACCGCGAATATACAGACTCAAGATACGCTAAACGCAACATTTTTTGAACCGTTTAACAGAAATATAGATTATAACTCGCTAAAAATGTTTGCTATCACCTTTTGGTGTTCGGCATTCGAAAAGGACAATGGAGTCTAAGTTTAGTTTGTGTAACATCAGAATTGACACCAATATCTATACTGATTTAGAGCAAAATTAGATTCCTTATGTCTTGAGTGTTAGACAACACTATACTTATTTATATAAATAAATACTAATACATATATACATCCATAACTCTTATACCCGAGTTTTTGCTCATCACAAAAAGTCTGTCCCTATCAGGTTCGAACCCGGGAGCAAGTGGATATTGCCATTAAATGAACCAATCAAACGTCAAAATTCACTTTAAACTAGCTTTTTTCCCGCGGCTCCGCCCGCGTAAATGTTGGTTCCCCGCCACATGGGAAATCCTGAAACAGTCATAGATTTATATAAAAGCCATAGAACCATTTTTACTTGAGCTTTGGTACCTTAATAGCGGCTACGGAAACAGGGATCAAGCTGCATCGGTTCTGTTTTGATAAAACATGCCGCAGTATTTAATTTGGAATAGCACCTTTAGGACTGTATTAATTAATCAAAATTTACCAGCTAGTTTTCGGATGAAATCCGAACAAATAAACCAACAAACAAACAAATATCGACAGATTTGGTTTTAGATGCCTTTAATCAGACGATTTGAGTACTTTGTTTTTAAATATGTTTGATTTTTGCAAATTTGACATATAACAATTTTATAATACTATACATGTATAGATAAATATTATTCCTGACCGTTTACCTAAGTTTAGGTAGCAGTCACCAGTCGCCCTAGAGCTTCAATATTAATAGACAGCACCTGAATACCTGCTTCCAAGAGTTAGGCTTACACGGGGAAGTTTCCGTATTTAATTAAGTGTTGTTCAAGTTAGGCGTGACATTTTAGCAAAACAGGGGTGGGGCGGCTTCTCTTGTTTACTTAACCATTGTTAGCATTGGTTTGATGTACTGGTATTACGTAAGATTCCAGGATTAGCTCAGTAGTTACACCTCGCCATAGTTCGATCGATACCTAAGCGCGATGGGTTCAGCTTTATTAAAAACTAACTGTTGCCCGCGTCTTCACCCCCGCGAATGTCGGTTTTCCGCTACATGGGAAATCCCGAAACAATCGTAAAATTATATACAAAACCCAACTTTTACTTGACCTCTCGTACCTTAACAGCGGCTACTAAAACAGGGATCAAGCTGTATCTACAGTTCTACTGGACCGATTTTGATGAAATATGCCGCAGTCGGAATAGTACCCTTAAGACTGTTACAGTTTAACTAAAATACACCTGCTGGTTTTTGCTTGAAGCCCGAACAAACAAACCAACAAACATCGATGGATTTGGTTCCAGAAACCCTTAATTAGTCGATTTAAGTAGTTTGTTTTTAAATATCTTTGATTTGTGAAAATTTGACATTTAACAATTTTATAATAATATAGATTATCAGTCTATAATTTTGTCGAACATATGAGTTATATAAAAAGAAAGATGGCAATCTCAATTTTTTACACTTTTACATAACAATACACAAAAACAAAAACATTGAATATTTATTATAAAATCAATATATTATCTTGATTTAGTTCCAAAATATTTTTTGTAAAAAAATGTTATTTCTTTGGTTGTTTAAAAGTTCGATTACGTGTGACTCATATGTAAATACTTCCTAAAAAGTAAATATATTATATATTTTGTTGTTGACAAATTATTTGTTACTATAAAAAAAACGTTTATTTGCAACAAACTAATTTAAAGGCTTACAGGATTACGCTTAATGTTATGCAGAAGCTAATATTTATTAATAACATTATAATTTTTTTTTGTGAATTCATACGAAATCGATTTGTTTTATTATAATCCACATAACTTGCTTTTCAGCATCATATCAAAGCGTAGAAAAGATTCGCAGTAAAGGCACGCTACTTGACTAATCCATAGTACCTACTCACACAATGTCATATAAGTCACAAATAAGCTCGTTCCCTTTCAGAGTTGGTTGGAATGTTTGGCAAAAATGTTCTACTACGTGCGTATCTGAGTACTGCTGAGACCTGCTGAGATACAGGTGTAACCGTTACTGAGACATCAGGTGTGATAGTAATAAAAAGATAACAGATATAAAAACATCTACATATCTAAATGTTAGCATTTATAATATTGATGAATATTTCCTTCATGACATATAATTATGTAATAAATAATTATGATGACATCTAAGAAATATAGTAAACTTAAGTATAATTATGACACGTGAAACTAATGACTTTGACATTTAAATGATATTTGACATTTTGTTTTATCTGTCAGCTTGACAGTGACTGTATAAAATGTACGAATTAATTTTCTTTCATCTGTGGATGCTAGAATCCACTCAAACTGCTATTCCTTTCCTCTCTAAATGCAATGAAATAAAGTAAATTTTACTTAACTAATTACATTTTGTCTTATTTTTAAATAAATATGATAATTTTATACGCCAATTTGGTTATATGCAGTTGTACTAATTTACATTATACTGTAAACTTCACTCACGTATATTCGCAATAAATAATTTACATATGAATTATAGTTTCACAGCAACCCAAATATGCTAGGTCTCGTGGCCTCACTAATCAATCTTCCCCGCCTAATTAGACCGAGCACCGAGACGAACTTCGTAATGAAAGAATCTCCGAGAGAAAAAGCGCTTGACTTAATATCTGGTGAAGAATTTCTATCTCACAAAGTGTACCGACCAATTTGCGAGCTCATATTTCATGCTCAAGTTTTGTTTGCGAGATATTTCGGCTTGGGTGGCCACCAGGGAATTTCAATCAATTTTGATTTTCAGAGCCTTATGGCGTAATGGCATCAAGACTATTTCAAACCATTTGTCACATATAATAAAACACTAAACGGTTCTGCGATGCTGCGGACTGAGAATTGTTTTGGCATTTTATATTGATTGGAATTGTGCCTAATTTTAATTCAAATTATACAATCAGTATTTCTGTTGTTGATCATCAAGGATCATATTGATCCTTGATGTTTTGTTAATCTCTTTCTTATAAAAGGGGTTTTTGATTACAAAAGAAAACAACTTTAATATTATACTAGCTTTTGCCTCCGGCTTCGCCCGCGTGAGTGTCGATTTTTCGCTACGTGGTAATAATCATAGATTTATATTAAAAGTCTTAGAACCACTTTCACTTAACCTCTTGTAGCTTAACGGCTGCTACTAAACAGGGATCAAGCTGTATCTTCAATTCTACTCGATCGATTTTGATGAAACATGTCGCAGTATTTAAGTCGGAATAGTACCTTTAAAACTGTAATAGTTTAAGTGAAATCTACCCGTTGGTTTTTTTTTGCGTGATTCCCGAACAAGCAAACAAACACCCTCCAAGCTGATTTATCTGTAGATAACCGTGGTCACTATTCATCGTTGGAAAGATAGAAAACATAGAATTTAAAATAAGAATAATTGTCTTTCTAGTGCAGCGTCTCGGAAGAAACGTGCGGCCATGGAGCTCTAGGTTATTTGGTGAAAAGGAGCGGGTAACGCGAGAAAACCTGTCGGTATTTGGCACTCGGCCGATACCTAAATATGTGTCAGAACTCGATACTTTCAGTTCTCGAAAAGTACTCGTTTATATGGATATGAAAATGCATTTGCTGCTTCTTCTTCACGCTAGAATTCATAATCACCATATCAACCCCATATACTTCGACTGATTGATAAATGTTTCTAATGATCACCACATCGACGGGCCACCTTCACCGAATTATCTGTTATCATAACTAAGTCATTGGATCACTTAGTCGAAGGACCTACACTACGCCTACCGCACCAGAGTTGCCCAACGTCCATCATTTTTGCAAAATACGGTTCCGACCACTGCCACTTCAGCTGCGTAATATATTGAGCCAAATTGTTGACCCTGGTTCGCCTGTGGATTTCTTCATTGCGGATTCAACAGGGATAATAGTGGTCATAGTCTGCAATGAGAAAATACGAAATTTCACAATTGGTATTAATAGTATATGTCCATCCTCGGAAGATATCTCAACATCTACAATGCAATACCTTGCAATACCAGTGCGTGTCTAGTATTCGAACTCAAGATTTAAGACTTGGCACGTTGGCTGTACCATTAGATTATCACGGCTTAGTTATTCCTGACTTAAATCACAATAATGTTACTATAAATTAAAAGAAATCAAGATCATTTAACAATAAAAAAGGCTATACTTGAAGTTTTCCATCGGAATACAATCTACAACGAAATCATTAAAGGAAGTCATTAAATCTATATTCAGTGGGGGACGACTATAATTTGATATATTTTCATGACGATAATGAAACTTTAGATCAGCTGGAGTGGTAATAATTTTATTTTATCAAATGCATTGTTTGCTATTAGACCTTAAATTTAATCGAAAAAAGTCTAATCATTCATTAAAGTATACAGTCACGCCTTTTTCCGCTGGGACAGGCAGATAGATACAACTTCTTTCCACTTGCTACGATCCTGGCATACATCTTTCGCTTCTTCTACTTTCATAACCGCTTTCATAGAAGCTGGTAGGTTGCAAATATCGCTAATCAGGCCTTTCTTCAACACGACTTCAATTTGATCGGGATACGTTCGCCTGGGTCGACCCCTACCGATTTGCCCATTCAGACTCGTCTTATAAATCTGCTTTGTCAATCTTCTTTCATCCGTCCTCTCTATGTGTCCAAACCATCTGAGTATTCCTTTATCTATCTTTGTCACTACATCTTCTTCCATACCACAGATTTCCCTTATCTATTTCTTTTTTATCTATAAGATTCATTCCAGCTATACTTTTCAAACTTTTTATCTCAACAGCATTTATCTTGCTTTCATGCTTTTTTTTGCCAAACCCAACATTCACTACCATACATAAGTTTCGAGTGTGTGTGCTCCTCTATGAACAGCCAGACGTGCCTATATTGACACTTCTCGGCTGCTCATGAAGCTATGCAGAGCTCTATTCACTTGATTTCTTGCCAACACTCTTCCCTTAATTTGACAGTCATACTTTCAAATAGTACTTTGGAGTCTAATCAAGTAGTCTGATATAATGAATTAACACAAATCAGGAACTTGCCGGAGACTGCAGTACAATAGTAACGCTGCACTGAGATTAGACGCCACCGAGACAGTTTCATTTGGAGTGTCTGCATCGGAACAAGCTCTGAATAGCAAGGAGCTAGTTGAAACTGGTTTAAACCGGATCATCCGGGCAAAATGGACGCCCGGATTGTATTAAACTGACGTTATATTGTTTATGTAATTTTTGAGTATATATTATATAACAAGTTAGTAGCTGAGCTTCGCTCTGTGTCTAACTAGTTAGCCGTGGGACTATATAAATGAATAACTTTTAAAAATTTTTTTAAACATATGATATAGACATGCTCGTTCTGAAGATTTTATCTGTGGAATTCCTTCTTTATTTAAACGTCTTATGGAAAGAGATCGAATTTTTTTTTTATCATATTTAAGGCAATATTTGAGTACAATTCCACCTGATAGTATGCGGTATGTAACTTGGGGTGGTAAGACGTACTAAAATAGCTTNTATATTATATAACAAGTTAGTAGCTGAGCTTCGCTCTGTGTCTAACTAGTTAGCCGTGGGACTATATAAATTAATAAGTTTTAAAAATTTTTTTAAACATTTATGATATAGACATGCTCGATCTGAAGATTTTATCTGTGGGATTTCTTCTTTATTTAAACGTCTTATGGCTTTCCATAAGACGTTTAAATATCTCTTTATATCGAATGTTTTTTTTTATCATATTTAAGGCAATATTTGAGTACAATTCCACCTGATAGTAAGTGGTATGTAACTTGGGGTGGTAAGACGTACTAAAATAGCTTAATAAAAAACTATTCACTCTTGTCTTTATATAATAATTTATTTATATAAAAATCTATTCAATATTGTCTTGTCTTTTGTCTTTTTTTTTAATTAATAGTTTAATTGATTCACAATTTTTAATGAGCAAATAATTATATAAATGTTCACATTTCTATAAACGTTCTCGCCCGTTACGTAATGTGCCATTATGTGTATCAAAATATGGTAAAAATGCTATTCTGTATCGGGTTTGTCAGAAATATAACGAGAAATGTACTGATTTTGATTCATTTAATTGTAAAATAAGAGTTTTTAAAGAGAGAATATTAAATATTTTAGTTACTCCATTAATTTCCTAATTTTCATAAATATATTCCTTTGATGTACTTTATTAATGTATATGTGACTTGAAAGTAGAAACTTAATTGGTATATGTATAATTTATATGTTATAACTTTTTGTATTATCTAAATACTGTATGTATCTTAACAAATAAATAACCCTTTCGAGAGAAAAAAAGGCGTAGTGCTCTGTTTTTGAGTGGATAATAAATTGATATTAGCTACTTACAACAAATAGCACTAAATTATATTGTGGCTATACTCGTAGCAAGCGGAAAGAAGTAGTCACTGTCTACCTCAATTTTTCGGTGGTATAATAGTCAGTATACCCGCCTATCAAACAGCAGACCGTGTTTCAATTCCCCCCCCGGAAAGTTAGGGAAAAAGGCGTGTTTGTATACATGTATATATAACTCCTGCGGTCACGACAATCGCACAGTTATTGACTAAAATACATCTTGGTCTAATTAGCAATAGATCAAGAAAAATCCTACAAGATTTGAGCAAGATCAAGACTGAGTATGCAAGACTCTTACATCAAAAATAAGAGACCAAAGCTGAGTGTGCAATAACAAGACTAGGTGTACTGGCATGAATCCATTACTACCGATCTGAATAGGACTAATAATGCAAGTACTTCTACCGGGCGAGTCACGTTATGGTCTTCAATTGAGCAACCCTGTAGTGATAAGAGTCTCATAATCATTATCAGCTCATAGAAATCCACCACAATATATGAGTTTCCCCCTTAAAAAGGAGGGATTTGCGATAATCTACAGGCTTGGCAGGCGTCTTGAAGATCGTAATAAATTTTGATTGGATTAAATAACGCTGCTACCTGTTATCCTGTTAAGTAACATCCCTTAGCTGGTTCTCACAGAATCCACGGGAGGAGATTAAGAGACGCTATCATTATGCCGGTGCTACACAGCAGTAAGTTTATAGTAATAACTTAAAGTTATTTTAACCTTAAGTTTAAAATACATGCATATAATCACGCCTATGCAT
>WUAW01000129.1:13000-23056 GCA_017165845.1 Thaumetopoea pityocampa | reverse complement strand
CCCCCCCCCCCCCCCCCCCCCAACGGCCGAAGAACCGAAGAAATGGAAATTGTCTTAGGTGGTACGAAGTTCACCGAGTCAGCTAGTAAATAAAAGCAACTTATTTACTGTCATAACATAAATTTAAGATTCCATACCTTTACTGAAATACATGTCCCGTAAAACATTAAGCCTTAACGTTCCGTCACGTCACGGGAAACGTGACTCCGGGTGTCACGCCCAGGACCCGCTTCCATCGTACGTGGAACACGTCCGACTGTCGGCGTTTATTTATTGCGACGCGTATCGGTAGTGCTAACTTTAGACGGAACTGATTTAGCATGGAGCGAATGGTCTCAACGGGATCAAATTAAATGCGAAATTAGCAAATAGGTTACACATGAACTCGAAAAGACAATATCAATAGTAGTCTGTGATTAGATTTCAAAGTTAAATTTGTATAAATTTATGTATATACCCATAGTTGTATGTATTTTGTTTTTCGCGGGGGCGAAAAGTGCGCCACGGATAGTCAATTTGCTGGTAGCAAGTTGATACAAGTGGTCTCTGCTTAACCCAATTCTTCGGTAGTATAATGGTTAGTATCCACGCTAGTCACGCGTGAGACTGGGGTTCGATTCCCCGCCGGACGACCAGGGAAAAAGGCCCATTCAGACTCGTCTTATACATCTGCTTCGTCAACCTTCTTTCATCCATATTATCTTACTCGTGAAAACTTACAACTGTAATTATTAATGGCACAAAGTCCAGAAGTTCGTTCTGACTCTCCAAGTAACATTTTTATTTGTCGGTTAATATATTATTTCAAAGGGAATTGTTAAGTCTGTCCGTTCCCTGTGTTGTCTCTGGCGGAGCTCACAAATGAATTTCCAATTAAACAGGGTTTACTTCGGAGTAATTAGTTACCGAATAACATAGCAGTGTACAACGTTCCTTGGAGTCACCGGAATCGCAATTACTAACTAATATATTATAGTATATTGTCCGTACAGAATATTTATGTACCTCAACATCTTCATTTTTATTTATATTTTTTTAGGTGCAGTAGGAGAAAATCATAAGAGTGAATTTTGGCGACGCGAACACAACGAAAAATTTACATAATGAAGTTAGTTATGAAGTTAGCCGCTAATGCTATATGTCAAATTATCAACAATCAAAGATATTTAAAAACAAACTACTCAGATCGACTAATTAAGGGTTTCTGAAGCCAAATCTGTCGATATTTGTTTGTTTGTTTGTTTGTTCGGGCTTCACGCAAAAACCAGCGGGAAGATTTCGGTTAAACTTAAACTTAAAGGTACTATTCCAACTTAAATATTACGGCATGTTTAATTGAAATCGGTCTAGTAGAATTGAAGATACAGCTTGATCTCTGTTTTAATATACGCCGTTAAGGTACTAGAGATCAAGTAAAAGTGGTTTTTTGGCTTTTTTTATAAATCTATGATTGTGTCGGAATTTCCCGTGTAATGTAGAAGACGCGGGCGGAACCGCGGCCAAAAGCTAGTTATTTATATGCACACATTGCATGCATGTCATTTATATACATTTATTAACGCGCGAACATAAATATACACAGTATTTTTTCTTAGTTTTATGACGATACATGCACATACTCATATATACCGGTCTAGCTCAAAGGATTGCGAACCTGAAGTGATAGTGAACGGATGTTTCCGTTCGCAGAATCGATGAACGTTAGGGTCTCAGAAACAGAAAGCGTGGATGACCAGGTGGACGGATTATCTACTCAGATCGCGGGTAACCAATAGATTCAGCAGACTCATAGCCGCTCGAAGTGACGTCAGAGGATGTCTGGGGGCTGACACAATGATAACGATGATGACTAGATAAAATTAAACTTAGCTAAAGCTCTCAATAAATTACTCACACAAAAATATACTTTCGTCAGTTAGACGTTCAAAAGAAGGTTAAACCAAGTTCCAATTAACAGAAGTTTATTATTCTTATAATTTCAAAGTTTTAGACTTACCAGAAAATGATTAATGTGTTTTGAAATTTATTTAGACTGTGAGATTCCATTAATATTAACTACTAACTTTTGCCCGCGGCTCCGCCCGCGTGAATGTTGGCTTTCATCAATGTGGGAAATCCCGACACAATCATAGATTTATATAAAAAGCCAGAGAACCACTTTTACTTGACCTCTCGTACCTTAACGGCGGCTAATAAAACCGAGATTAAGCTGTATTTTCTATTCTGCTGGACGAATTTTGATGAAACATGCCGCAATATTTAAGTCGGAATTGTACATTTAAGACTGTAACAGTTTAACTAAAATCTACCTGCTGGTTTTTGCGAGAAGCCCGAATAAACAAACAAACACACATCGACGGATTTTGTTTCAGAAGCCCTTAATTAGTCGGNNNAGTTTGTTTTTAAATATCTTTGATTTTTGAAAATTTGACATTTAACAATTTTATAATAGTATAGATGTTAGAGTAAGTGTCAGCGCTCAATCTTTGTATAAGAAAATTATTAATGAAGCCTAATTATTAAAGTCTGTGTGGTGTCGTCATAATATCGTCACTCCATCAAGAGATGAAAGATCGAGAAGACCCGAGGATGTTGTGAGATTCTGCTAATGGGTGAACTAGGATAATAGGCATCTTCTGGAGAGACTGGCAGATGTCACAATGGCTCTGCCCCGAAAGACACGGCATTTTAGATTCTGGTAGCATATGCGTGGCATAGCATTGGCGTAAGAGCTTTAACGTCTTAAACTTGCCGCAGAATTTGAAGAACGGGCGTCCACTCTTCGAAGCGTGATATCGGCCTTGCTCGAGAGCGTGAGCGCCCGTGCAATAATTGCCGCTTACTAAGAGGCCATCATAGCGGCCAAGGAGGCAGCTGAACGGGTCTGGGAAGGAGCCACATAGAACCCAGCTCGGCAAAGACGTTCAGAACGCAGGTATAAAAAAACACCGACGGATTTGGTTTCAGAAGCCCTTAATTAGTCGATCTGTGTAGTTTGTTTTTAAATCTTTGATTTTTGAAAATTTGACATTTGACAATCTTAGTATAGATACGTAGATATAGACAGTGTATATTCTATGATATAGAAGTATATATAAAATAAGACATAGAAATATAGATTAAAAATGAAACAGGATTGTATTCATTCATTCTATAAGACATATATCGAAGAAATATATAGCTTGCATCTTAATCAATGTCAACTTTGTGATTTTTCGTGGGAAAGTCTCAAAAAGCCCGCTGCCGAAGACCTACTAAGTATTAAGGCGCACATACATCAATTCGCGATAAAAGATCCCTTATCTCGGTGCGGCTCGTTCGTATGCCGGCCGCGACTCACGGCACCACTCCGCACGCCCAGCGAATGAAAGCCAGGACTGGACACCAGGGTTGACCAACTGTTTTTTCGTTATATCTATTTAACTATTTTATTCAATGGGATCGTTTTAATATGTGTATCAGATAGTATGGTTATGATCGCATACACGCTCTTCTTCATAAAAACTAAAAGGTAAAGTCTGACGATATCATTATTATTATCATTATATCAACCGATAGATGTTCACGGAGCCTGTCACAGAGACCTTAATTAGATAATTGGTCCATCTACTCCGGGTCCACCGATACCACGATTCGATGTAACTACTGTAATACCCCAACGAACCCAACGACGATAAATTTTACGAGCTATTCGCACCTATTGTCAGTCCCAGTACAATCTTTTGAGATCACCTACTTTGATATTTATCGATACAGTAAGATATGTTCCGGTAGTCAAAGGTCTAAGGGGCGTTTAAGTTTAGTTTTCTGAAGCAAGACTCCTACTGTCACTACACATGGATGCTGTGAGAACCAGATAAGGAAAGTATCAGTGATAAAGCAGCAGAGTTATCCTGTTGATCAATAAAAATCTGCTGCTATCTTCACGACGCCTGCCAAGCGCAGAGGTTATAGAAAACCCTCTCCTTTTTAAGAAGGAAGCCTATATCCAACTGTGGCTTTCACGTGTTGCTAATGATGTATTTTATGAGATAAAATTACTGAATGTACCCGAACGATATTTTCGTTATTGCTTACAGTATCAAAAAGGACCTCATAGGGTATGAAAACATTAGATTATTTATGCGAGCGAAGCTGCCGGTATTCGCTAGTATACGTATCAAAAATATTTGAAGCAATACGATTTCTTATAGATATGCAATCTACAGATGAATCAGCTTGGAGAAGATTTTTTTCGTTTGTGGTAGCGTTTGTACAATCAGTGACTAAAACCGAAATAAACCAGTTTGCGCTAGCTACCACGCGCCTCGCACTCTCGCATCGATCGCTTATAAGTAGCGTTAGAAGTTAATCATACATATTAAATTACATTTAATATGTATAATATTAAGTACCTATATATGAAAATATAAAAAAAAATCTATCTGCTGATCGGGCGCTACTCTCGCATTGTATCGTACAAACGCTAAAATGTCTCCTAATTTGGCTGTATTTAATGCCAAGTGCTGCTACAGCCCAGGGAGACCTGCAAAAGATTTTTAGATTATTTCGATAATCACGTGTGTTGCTACTTTTCTTCTCCTCCTAGTATTTTTCGATCTAAGTTAGGGTCTGCCTTTATTGCTGAGGATGTTGGCATAGGGGTGAAATAAAATGACAATCTTCTATCTGAAATCGTCCCGTAGCTTCTATATTCCCTACGACTAGTGTCATTCAGACATTAGTCAAAATCCATTATTTTACGTGCTTTCCAAAAGATGAAGACCAGGAAACCTTCCGTGCTAATGACCGCTTAAGCTAGAGGTTAGCCAGAACGCCAACTTCGCTATGAGATCCAACCTCCTTCTGAATCTTTCTTATTATATTCTATACAGCAAATAAATGCGTTTAATATACGTTTGACAACTGATATAAACATTGGCAGTGAGCCTGATTTTTGTGCCAGAGTCCCAGATTCGAATCCTGGTAGGGACTAACTTTGTGTGATGTGCAAAAATATTTGAACATTTGTATTGTATTTATCTATATAAGTATGTATAGCGCCGTCTAGTACACTAGTTACAGTGAATCCTAGTTCGGGACTAGAGCAATATCTGCGAAAGTGTTCACAATATATTATATACTCATCGACTTTTATATCCGACTCTTCTCGACTTCACCAACCCTGAGCAGTCGCGTAATCCCTCCATCCGTCTAGATCCCACCCCCAGATCGAAAGGTGTACCTTAATCGCTCAATTGGAATTTATTTGTTTGTTTCTTGGAGATAAAACAAATTGCGTCGATTGCTCAGCTGATTTGAAGCAAGCAATGGATTTCGTTTCGTTCATTTGCTTTGCAAATCTGATTTCAATTGAATCGGGATTTGGTCGGTCATGGAATATATTTTGGATTATTCGAGAATATTACATTTAAGTTGATATTTCATTTAAAAAAAAGTGATTGGAACATGCATATATAGGATGAATACGTAATATTTTTTAACATATTTAAGCTATAATAGTACTTGACTAAAATCCCCTCTTAATGGTAAGTGGCGATGTAATAGATTACACAGTGGCGATATAATCCAGGTTGGTAAAACATCCTAGCTTAATAAAAACCTATTCACTCTTGTCTTAAAAATACCTACATTATTATAATCGAACGGAAATACTGACGTAGGAAGACTATTCCAGTCTTTGGCTGCACGTATTATGAACGTAGAAGAAAATCACTTCATACGGGTGGCAGAGATGTCTACGAGGTAGGGGTGATAACCCGCCGTCCACCTAGTAGTCCGATGGTAAAAGGGAGATAGAGGAATTAATTCGTGTAATTCGTGTAATCGTAGATAATAGTAAGGTGACTATCACAGCTTAAAGGGTTGCATAGCTGAAATCGCAGTGGGCGGGACATATAGCTTGTAGAGCCGAAAAACTTATGTTCCTAAAGTGCAATCCTGAACCAGATAGTATGATGTAGATTGGTCCCGAATAGGTGGACCGTAGATTTAAGATCGTGGCCAATCGTGATTAATATTCTCAATTATCTTTAGCTGATACACGTCTCGGGTGACACGATGGTGAATATGATGATAGTAAAGAGACACAATTCGTTCTCCACGAGGTTGTTTCGTAAAAGTCAACTAGAGGCTTGTCATCCAATATAATCACATATTTTCAGTCACACTAATTACAAGGACCGCTTGAAACTGTTATGGCGAAATCCACATGTACCGCTTAAAAACATGTTGATATACTATGTCAATTTGAATTACTCCCCATCAGATCCATAAATATATTTATTACCTTTTCATAAGAACAGTAAAAATAAAAGTAAACAAATCGAACAGTGCACAGCTAAAATACCATTTCAGAACACAAAAGGGATCAAACACATCCCCCATTTTTCCGTCGGAGCCTAAAACCGGTGCCGTTTAACATTAATTACCGCAGTGCAATTCACATTTCGTAGTATTATACGCACGACATACGGAACAACTGTTACGTCTAACAAAAACGCCAGCTTTGAACCCAAATCTGTAATAAAGATATGACCTATAACCATCGACCTTTTCAAGTGCACTTGTAACTACGACTAAATATTCCCAATGAAAGTAAGACTATGCATAATATTCTTTGCTTGCACGCATTTTGAAGATAGCAGCAAGTCTTCGTTAAGCAGCAGGATAATATTATAATACAACCCATCGCTCAGTTGGCATTCATAAAAAATATGTAGTGATAGTATTGATCATGCCAGCATTGAATATTTACATTATTTGAGTATTTTCATAATTTTCATGTGATAGTAAATTTATAAATGCTATATGTTCTCATAATTTGTAGATATATTTCTGAAAAGTTCTAATGTCACTAATATAAACATAAGTAATATAAACATATTTTTTTCTGTCACTTATATCGAATATTCACTTAAACCTTGTTTTTGTATTTTTAACTCTAAAAGATTAACGTGGAATTTCATTTCATTAGAGGAAAAGCCAGCTTTTGAAAAAAAAAAACAAGTAGAAAACATGTCATCGATTGTTATTATTGAAGGTGAAAACGAGGAGTGTTGCCAATTCGGAGTACAAATTGGCTTTTTACTACAAATGATAAATTCTTTTGAGTTACTCATCGGACAATAACACAATTTTAAATAAAACAGTCTTTTTTTCTTTTTCACGGCCTTAATAATCCTAGCTCTTGCCACTGTAGTCCGTTTTTTAACTCATTCTATTCCACTTTACTCGATGTTAATATCCTCAGTAAAAAATTCTTAATAACATCTAGCCTGAACTTTTAAATATTATCTCAGATATTGGGTAGAAGTTCTTGGTTTGGGTGGCCTGCGCATGGAAACCATATTGTCTCACAGAGATAGTGTCTTCGTATTTTGGAGGGCAATTAATTACGCTCTTGAATGGCATATGATCACGTACTCCGTTCATACCTCTGTTTTGATGTGGATGCAGTTGAACAGAATTCTCATCACTTCGTGTGGCATATAAATTTAACTCCAAATTTTAAAAGTTTCATTTAAGTCTGTTGTCATTTTGTGCATTCCACGACACAAGCCAACATCCAACAAGCTCGCCGTTCGTCTGACCCGTATGCGTCACGCATAAAGCGTTGCCAATGCCGCACTAGCTGCAGTCGGCAAAATTTATAGCGCACATTTAGTTCGCATACTTTACACGGTGCCCTTTTAACGGGACACTACATTACTGTGGTGTTCTGATATTGCACTGAATGCAATACGCATTTTCTTCTATGTGATTTTTGGAAGTTTCTAGAAAAATTTATTAAATTTATGATCGGATGATTCTACGTATTGTGTAGTATTACTCTTTGATCGATGAAACATTTATTGTGATTTCCAAGGCTCTGTCTAAGGGTATAATTATTTCAAAACCCTTATTAATAATCCTTAATTAGCTTATTTCCAGTAGGAAAGCCTGAATAGGTTGTTGAAGATGATGACTATTGAATAGAAACCTTTACTTACTATTACTTTGTGAGCAGATGGGACACAAATTTTAATCACCTGATTTTGCGGTCTAAATGTTATTGAAATTTAGAAATTTAACCCTGCCTTCTCGAACGGTTATTTCGTAATAATATTAGTCTTACGTCAGTCGAGATGAGACTGACTGATGACTTACTGTCATCTGACGTCACCTATAGGCTACGGGCCCTGACAACCCCTGTAATGACTATTCTCGTTCAAAAACCTTGCGGGGATTTATTCTTTTTATAAATAAAACATGCGCAGTAAAAATTTATATAGAACGAGTGAGTATTTCTCACAAATCATCCCATTCGTTCTGTTCAGTCTAATATTTGAACAAACTAAAATCTTACAAATTGCGCAAACATTTTTTCTTTCATGTGAAATGATCTGTTTTGTATTAATTTTGTATTCGGTTAATTGGTAATATGTATATTTGAAGAAGTTCAGATTGTGAACAAGCCTCAAGGCATATGATCTACGTGGAACGTATGCAGTGTAATGGGAGGTTTCAAGACTCGATACAAAGACGTTGGCGGAACCCGCTCAGTAAAATTCACGAAAAAACATGATTTTATCAAGTTTTTATCCTCCAGTCCATAACGACCACTACTTATCGAGTTTATCTAACTTCATATTCATCATTAGCACAAATATATTACTGGATATAGCGTCCCTCATAAAGTGACACAGTTTTCCTTAATTGTAATCGGTTTTGGTGTCTTTGATTCTTTCACAGATAACCTCCTATCGGATTTCGTCACGCATAATAACTATAGGTAAGTTCCATATCCCATTCATTATTATTTCTATTCCGAAGGTTAACTCTGGCAACATACTTCTTAAAATATTTGCCTTTAGGCTCTGACTGGATTTTCGACCAAAGGATGTTAAATATTGTAGATTCCCGACCGCTACCCAACTGTTAGTTAGATTTGTTATCTCTAATGCCCTAATGTTTAATAATACCCTAGAAATCCTGTAACTACAAGTGGTGCTTAAACTAGCGATCGAAAAGGTCGCGGGTTTGATATTAGTCTCGTACAACTGGGTCGTTTTAAACTCATGTACGATTTACATTGACACCAATGTGCTCAACGGAGAAGGAAATTTTTTTGAAGGAACCTGCATGCCCGCATTGGTATGTGAAATAAAAGTCTTCTTATCATCTTCCCCTCTTCCTTATGAGCGGAGGTCAGTGCCCCTGTAGTGGGGGATAAATGTGGACTGTGAATGATGATGAGATTTACTGGTCTACTAATATAATCACCAACAGCACTTGTTGAATTTGGTACACATACGTGCTTTGACTTGGGTGGATAAAAACAGTCGCGAAGTATTGAAGCTCTCATCAGCGTCGTGCGCGCCGCCATGTTCAACATATTTTACACTACACTAAGGAAACTTGAACAGAATCGCCACCGCAGTAGCACAGTTAATGTAATTATTGAATCGATTTCGATACAATGACTATATACTAGTCATTTTATCGGAATCGATTAATGTAAACAAATATTGGTATGTCACGTAATATGAAAATATATTAAAAAGTGAGTTCATACTGGTTTTATGAAGCTGCAATCATTGTACTATTGTATATAAGAGACATTTTTCCGTATACAACATACAACTGTTCCCATAATTGTATTATATTATATTGTACCAAGATAACCATGACGATGATGTTATTGACATTGTATATGATATTATAATTATAAATGTAATAAATTTTCGAGAATTGTCAAATCGACATATTCTATCCCTGCTACCCCTGTTAGCTACCACAATCGAGAATTTTTGTAAGAGAAACAGTTGGGTGACTTATCTTTATGAAGCTACTCACGAAAAATTAGCTCGATAGTAATCAATTGTAAAAATGGGCCCTGGACCCTGGACTATTAGTATTTATCTATATAAGCATGTATATCGTTGTCTAGTACCCAAGATACAGGGAATCCTAGTTTGGAACTAGTTCCAAACTAGGATTCCCTAATAATAATAATAATATTCTGAACACTTTTCGCACACATTGATCTAGATCAATGTGTGCGAAAAGTGTTCA
>WUAW01000128.1:8421-19660 GCA_017165845.1 Thaumetopoea pityocampa | reverse complement strand
GATCCTTATGCTACAGTGGGACAGTAGATCATTATGGACAGGATTCTTATTGATTTTAAATTATTAATGACGCCATTTTTCTATTCATAAATTTCAGAAAAAGCGTATGCAGTTCTTTCATAAATACACATAAATCATCATCATCATCATATCAGCCCACAGACGTTCACTGCTGGACATAGGCCTCCTGTAATAATTGCCACGCCGAGCGGCTATAAGCCGCCTGCATCCACCGATTGCCCGCGACCTTTACCAGGTCATCGGTCCACCTAGTTGAGGGTCTACCTGCGTTACACTTTAAGGTTCAGGATCACCACTTCAGCACTTTAGGACGGTTCTGCGACCTATGTGCCCCACCCAGTGCCACTTCAGCTTTGCAATACTTTGAGCTACGTCCGTAACTCTAGTTCTTCTGAGGATTATCTCATTGCGAATCCTGTCACGCAGGGAAATTTCGAGCATAGCACTTTGCACAATAGTGCTTCAAACCATTATTGTGCAAATTTAAATATACATATACTTTAACAACTGGAATTCCTTATGTTTATTAGTTTCGTCTACTTTTGCCCACAATGGCCGAAATTAATAAAAGAAACTGTGGTAATAATAACAGAAATTTAATATATAATATATTCCAAATACACAAAGATAAAAAAACGCGTGTTTCTTTTGATTTAAAAGAAAACCTTCTTGAAGTTTGTTGCAAACAGCGCAAAATCAAATTTCGCGCGTAATTACATACCTCTGACTACTGCGTAGTCGAAATAAAGTCATTCTATCATCTGTGTTAGATAAATAAGTGTTGTGTGATTGCTTTTTTCATAATTACATTGGGTGCTAATCCTAACTAAATATTAGGATTAGCGCGATAAATGCGAATGTGAGTTTGTTGGTTTGTTAGGCTTTCACGCCTTAACTACTCAACCGATCATCGTGAGATTTTGTACACAAATTGTCAGGTATACAGAGAAGGACATAGGGTACCTTTTATAGGAGATGGTATATAAAGTTAGAAAAAATATTGTATTTACAACATCTATTACATGTATTTAAGGACATCAACGCGAACGAAGCCGCGGGTGAAAGTAACTATAAAGAATATGACTTACTATAATAAATCATATTTATTATAGTAAGTCATATTTATTATAGTAAGTCATATTTATTATAGTAATTCATATTTATTATAGTAAGTCATATTTATTATAGTAAGTCATATTTATTATAGTAAGTCATATTAATTATACTAAGTCATATTTATTATACTAAGTCATATTTATTATAGTAAGTCATATTTATTATACCAAGTCATATTTATTATAGTAAGTCATATCTATTATAGTAATTCATATTTATTATCTTATTACAGCGTGTTTAGTCAAAACAACGTTTTCTAAACGACAGTGACACGCCCAGCGTCCCGCTATAATGAGATGTAATTGTTGTAATCAAAGTCACGCCGCTGCGTGTTTGAGCGCCTACATTGTACTACGTGCCCAGCTACCTCGTGTTCAGATCATAAGAAATTAGATTAACTGACCGTTTTTTGGGTGCGCTCGTCTGTTTTCTACCACAGCATATACCTACGAACGCAAACAATTTAACTAGCTTATACCCGCGACTTCGGCCGTCTTGGTACATGTCCGGATACGTGTCAGAGACCATTGAAAATATAATTATTTGATAACTTTCTAAACTGCTTTTTCTATCCATCGGGAATAGTTTATTTTTCAGGTTAAAATGTACCGTATGTCCTTCTCTATATCTCTGACAATGTATATTTCATAATAATCGATTGAGTAGTGAGTAGTGAGTAAGATGTGAAAGTGTAAAAAACAAACAAACTCACATTTGCATTTATAATATTAGTTAGGATTTAAGACGCAGAGGGAACACTTGATAGTATTTTTCAACTTTTAATCGAAATTCTTAAACTGTTTCTTTTTTAAATTAAGAAATTTACAAACGAAAAAAATAGAACCAATAGGAATCCAAAAATAAAAGTAAATTATACTCTCAGTTTTAGCGGTAACCTGAGTGAAGCGTCACTTGAAGTTTTATTTTAACTTTTTTTGTTAGTTTATTGTGATGCTTAATATATAAACATGGTGTTGTTTTGTGTATTAATCGTCAATAATAACTGTGACTAACGTAGCTATGTAACCGTTTTTTTTTCAAGACAATAAGTTTGCGGAAACTCATGCCCAGTCAATGTGGTATTCGTCGGATTGGCATCAAAACTCCAAACAAGCAATAAAATGTGATACACCAGCATTTTATTAACTTATGAAGATAATATAACTAGGACAGACAAGGCTGTATGGGCTTAGATCCCTTTGCCTTCTCTTTAAAAGGGAAAACTTGAAAAAAAAACTATACTTTAGTTAGTATCCCATTTGTCATTGGCATTTTGGATTTCAAAGCATTCAATTAAAAGGAAACAGTAAAACTAAGTACTAAAAAAAGAGATCTGTTCAACAGAATGAACAAATTAAAAAATAATTTTTAATTTAATAATAAATGATTTAGAAGAAAATTAATATACCTCTGTGTTAATTATATTTATATTAAGTGATTTTTATGTGATAATCACAGTACTTGAGGTGCCAATGAATGTACTTTTAGATATATTTTTATGTTTCTCTTACATTTAATTAAATTACTTTGAAAGCATATTTGAATTTTATTTGAGAACGTATATTCCACACAAACATATTAGCAAGTGTTTATGATTTTTTAATGCTAGTTTAATAGTTTTAATAATATTATAATTGAGAATGTGAGTTTGTTACTTTATTTACTACGCTTTTAAACCTTAACTATGATTAGTTCATCATGAAATTTCGTAAACACATTTTCAGGGGTACAGAGAAGGATATAGGGTACTCCTATATAAAACGATATAGGGTTTTATCCCAAAAAAAAAACTATTATCGAGGGTTGGAAAAAACATGTATTTCTATATAATATTTTATATTTTCAACGATCGCTGACATGTGTTTAAGGACATGAAAGCGAACGAAGCCGCCGGTTAAAGCTAGTTATAGATGAACAATTTACACACATACATGCATACAATCACGTCTTTGTCCCTGGCTCTCGAGGATCGAACCCCACTCTCCCGCGTGACTAGCGGAGATACTGACCATTATACTACTGAAAAACTAAGATACGCAGAAATCACCTCTTTCCAATTGTTACGAGTGAAGTGGCTATCTGTAATCCACTTTTCACCCCCGCGGGAAACGATACGTATTGGGTGACGAACTATGATGCCGCCATTTTTATAAGGCTCAAAAGCAATAAATTTCCTCCTTATGTTCCCAAGAAAAGGAAGGAAAGGAAAGAGGGTGAGGTAGGAAAGGTGTATTGAGCAAGGATTATGGAATTTGGGAAAAGGGCTATAGGATATAGCATATCCTATCCTTCCTATCCTTCCAAGATTACTATCTCCTTCCGAAATACTAATCTCGGAAGGAATAGTAAGAGACAGTAGTAGCTCGGAGAGCTGGGATCACTTAACCGTATACTTAAAACTATTTGCTGGAAAAACTAAAAAACTAACTACTCCCTGACCTGATAAGCAATTTATGGCAAAATATCATTAAATTGCCAATTATTATACAATTTACCCGAAGTAGCTCACTTGTAGTGATTCTTTTGCGTGTTTGATCGTTTTATCCTTATAAACTTAAATTGTGTAGTTTTTCTAAATGTGACATTATACCTCAAAAAACTCTGTGTACAAACTTTTCTGCGGCTTCATATTCTCCAGATCCTCCCCTGGCCGTTACATCGTCGGATGAATTAATTCAGCAAAAAGGAATGAAACTTGACATAAATATATGTAGGTTTGACGGTCAGTCAGGTAGATATGGGATAATCTCAAGGCCTCCGAAGGACGACGGAACAATTCTGAAACTTGTAAATAAAGCAAAACAGCCGAGCAAAAAATGAAACCGTCTGGCATCCTTATTCTGGATTTGTCCTTGTTTTTTTTTATTTGCGTCTTTTATTCTGCGCAGACGTATTTAAAAAGATTGAGATAATTATAGTATACTAGTTGTTGCGCGCTGCTCCGCTATGGGCATGCACTAACATTTCTTCGTAATCGGTTTGCTTTCTGACTTCCTAAATAAACATGGTGATATCTCGGCTAATATGATATAAATATAATTTATATTCATAAATATAATGATTCTTTAATTCTTTATTGTACAAATCACAAAAATATGGTTATTAAAAATAAATATACAAAGATAATAATGAGATGATAATGAAGATAATAATGTAGCTTTCTATTAGTAAAATTCTATAGAATTGGATCATTAGTTCCAGAGATTATCGCCTACATACAAACTTAGAAACAAACAAATTTTACCTCTTTATAATATTAGTATAGATTACTGTACTCGAACTTAGCTCCCTATAGCAAGGCGATGAAGATGCAGAGCCATCACGCAATCTGACAGCACCTGTTGAGAAGACAAGACGATTCTTGGAACTTCACACAAGGATTGTCTGAACAAATTGATTTGAAACTAGCATTATAGTACTTAACCAAATCCACGATTAATTACATCTAACAGAAGTACCTTATTGATAACTAATGACGCGTAAAATATGTAGTCAAAGCAAATTCATAGAAGCGCGAAGTTGTTCTAATTAAACCAATTATTGAAACATTGAAATTTTAAAAATACAAAATAAGTATCTACACAAATAAATAAAATTGAAATAACTATCTGTGATTTAGAAATAAAGAACTTTTATTAAGTTTATGTGGCTATTTGTATGTAACCAAAACCCAACGTAAGTTTAAAACTTTAATTTGTACGTTTGTTTGTTACGGCAAATCTCCGAGATTTCTATGCAACTTTCATTGGCCGTTAGAAGACTTATTATAGAATATTATAGGTTAGATTATCACAAAATTTCTTAAGGGTCCTAAGTAAAAATTCAAAAATTACCATTAAAAGAACTAATAACCAAATAATAACTAACTAATATTCAAACCACGCAACCGGAGCTGCGAGCGACAACTACTTATGAATTAAATAACATTAACTCCTTAAATCCATCTCTCTAAAGAATCTCATCCCGATTAAAATTAAGATAAACATTAATATCTCTCGAGCCGTTCTGAGTTGACGCACTGAATTATTGAAAACTACTATAGATGTACAATGATATATTCGCCATCTGTCGCCGGAGACGAGAAATAAATAGCTGATCACCAGCTACAATGCCTCCTGAATAAAACATGATAATGATTAAAGACATATTGTAATTGCTGTATGTACCTTTTAAGACTTATCGTGATCAAATTGTACATATACATGGCTAAAGGACGAGAAGAGTGTTCTGGAAAAAAAGCGCGATGCTTGTAAAATTATAGAAAAGGGAAATACTATTTGTCCACTGCTAGACATGGGTGTCCTCCTTAAAAAGGAAGAATTTGCCATATTCTTCACGCTTTGCGGGAGTCTTGGAGACTGCAATAGATTTTGATTGAATAACAAGATAACGCTGCTGCCTATTATCCTGGTACATCCCTTAGCTGCGTTTCACAGCATCCACGGGATGACACGGAGTGACGCTATTATTATGCCGGCGCCACATAACAATAGCAAGCAACAGCAGCAAGATATATAAATAAACAAGTAATATATAACAAGTAATAACATACATACAATCGAACCCCGGTCTAGGCGGGCATACTGACCACTATATTATGGAAGAATTGAGATAGGCAGAGACTACTTCTATCCACTTGCTACCAGCAAAGTAGTCACTTTTTACTTCATTGAACGTTATGAAAATGGTGGCGTCATGGTCCGCCACCCGACACGTCGCGTTTGTCGAGGGCGAAAAGTGGGCTACGGATAGCCACTTTGCTCGTAGCAAGTGGAAAGAAGTAGTCTATGCCTTCTCCAATTTTTCAGTAGTATAGTGGTCGGTACAGTAGTACGCAGGAGACCGGGGTTCGATTCGGACCCGCCGAAGAACCAAGGAAAAAGAGTGATTGTATGTATGGTATGTATATTTAACATACTTTGGGGTTCATATTAATTTTTAATCGAATGGCAATCACTAAAGGTGTATTTGGTATTTATGAGTTTGGTAATAGATCAAAGTATTTGTTACAATTTCGTGCTGTGTCGGTAATGTAGTAACCGGTGCGTCATGCGTCATTTTAGTCAATTTTAATGCAGTTATCGCTTTTGAATGGATCTTACGATATACATAATCATCCCGTGGTACGGTTCGCTATTAAATATATAAACAGACAGGTTATATGACAGTTCATTTATTAAGAGAACACAACCATGAAGTTCCTTACAATCAACGCTTGGGTTTCATATTAATTTTGTCGGTAGTCTGACAAGCTCCCGATATTAAGACAGCGAAGAACCCTGCTTAATTAAACTAAGATGGAGCCGGTTTATCTGCATTTTCATATTAAAACCTAATGTTTGGCGATTTAAAGTTTGTTCCTTTTTGTAATTGGTGTTTAGTTAATAATATACCTGTCTATGGTGCATTGGTGGTGTGGTAAAGTTCGACACGGCTTACGATTGAAGGGAAGTGGGTTAGATCCCGATCCCGTACCACTGAGTTATTATTTCTAATTAATGTACGGTCTACATTGTAGACACCAATGTACTTAACGGAGAAGGAAAACTTCGCGAGGAAACCTGCATGCCCGCATGGGTGTGTGAAGTCTACCAACCAGCATTAGGCCAGCGCGGTAGATTAAGGCCTAATCCCCGTCCTAATCGGGGGAGGTCCGTGCCCCTGTAGTGGGGACGATAAGGACTGGGGATGATGGTCATGATATCTATCTATTATTATATTTTTACAAGCATGTTTTATCATCATCATATCAGTCCACTACTTAACATAGGCATCCTCTAATGATCACCACCGTTTGCCTACGACCATTATAAGGTCATCGGTCCACCAAGTCAGAAGTCGACCTGCAACATGCATTCCAGTTCGCAGTCACCACTTCAGCACTTTATATTATAACCTACCAGTAATTCCATGGCTGAATAATCTTCCATGAAAAAAACGAATGATGTCCACGCTCGACAAGCGTTTTGAAAATCAAAGCATATATTTATTGAATTACAGAGTAATTGTCCTGCCGATTACCATTGAGGCCATATTTGGCCATATTGTTATGATAATGGGAAACCAAACCTCCATTTATATAATATGGACACTGATTAATTTTATAATAATATTATATACGTCCATTTTGAAAATACATAAATCCTAACTAATATTATAAATGCGAAAGTGAGTTTGTTTGTTTGATTTTTACGCTTTCACGCCCTAACTACTCAACTGATCATCATGAAATTTTATACACACATTTTCAAGGGTACATAGAAGGACATAGGGTGCCTTTTATCCCAAAAATAAATCCTATATGGCGGAAAACAGACATTCACCCGGACGGAGCCGCGGGCAAAAGCTAGTCTTTCTTATAAGGAAGGCGACCGCCTTCTTTTCTCCATACAAATAAAACGCCGATTGCTTCATTATAATCTAGTGACTTGCTCAAGAACAATTGTTATTACAGGGTATTGTAGACATTTCTGTCTTAAATGTCTTTTTTACTTTTTGACATTATGTATTTCTAAAGACGTTTACACACTCCAAAGATCACAGTAGTTGTCTAACTATAACGATGTATTTAGTTCGCTGTGTTCACTTCTCGCAGCGTAGCGCCCGCGCCGGCATAATAATAGCGTTACTTCATCTCCTCCCGTGGATGCTGTGAGGACCAGCTAAGAGATAAAATAGGATAACGGGTAGCAGCGTTATCCTGTCAATCAATCAAAATCTTCTGCCATCTCAAAGACAGCTGCTAAGCGTGGAGATTATGGCACATTCAGTGAATTTCCACGGGACATTGGGCGGGACATGGATTTGGCGTTTGATATTAGAAAAAGTTTCTTCCTACTCCTTCCAAGATAGTAGTATCCTGTACCCTATAGTCCTTTTCCTAAATCCCATATTCCTTGTTCAATACACCTTTCCTACGTCATCCTTTTTCCTTTCCTCTTCACTAAGCCGTGGGTACGCAATGAGGAACTTAATCACTTTTGAACCTTATAAAATGGTGGCGTCGTGGTTCGCCACCCGACACGTCTCGTTACCCGCGGGGGCGAAATGTGGGCTGCGGATATCCACTCTGCTACATTGAACGATCGTAGCAGGCGGAAAGAAGTGGTCTCTGCTTACCCCAATGGGAAAGAGGTGTGACTGTATGTATATAATATATACTAAAGTCTCTGCCTACCCCTATGGGATATCGGCGTGAGTATATGTATGTATGTATGTATATTAGAAAAAGTTAGAGACTATAGTTAAGTTCTGTTACCGCACAATCACCACCAATGTGTTAACTAATACATATTATAACCATTAACATATTATATATTATTATATAATACATATTATATATTATTATCACTAGCTTTTGCCAACGGCTCCACCCGCGTGTATGTCGATTTTCCGTTACATGGGAAATCCCGACACAATCATACATTTATATAAAAAGCCTAAGAACCACTTTTACTTGAGCTCTCGTACCTAATCGGCGACTACTAAAATAGGGATGAAGCTGTATCTTCAATTCTGCTGGACCGATTTTGATGAAACATACCGCATTAGATAAGTCGGAATAGTAGCTTTAAGATTAACAGTACAGTTTAATTAAAATCTGCCCATTGGTTTTCGCGTAAAGCCTGAAAAAAAAACATCGACGGATTCGGATTTTCTGAATCCTTAATTAGTCGATTGTTCTTAATTAGTCGATCTGAGTAGTTTGTTGTTAAATACCTTTGATTTTTGAAAATTCGACATTTAACAATTTTATAATAGTATAGATAACATTAACTAATCAATTATTCGAAAGCACATTAAAAAAATAAAAAATAAACAGTTTTAGCCTTCAATATAATTAACGCCAAGAACACTTTAGCTTCTAATTATACATTCAGATTTAGCTACAAATTAACCTATATAAGTATTTACTTTTATAACATCATAAATTAAATAGTGATCTTACAGTCCAATTAATAATACCATTCTCATAATTAATTACAAAATAACTATGGACCTAGGACTACATAATACACTATACCTACAATAAACTAGACCTACTTTAAAATCTGTACGTGCCATACCTTCCGCTATTACGAATAGACACGAAAATTATTCAATATTCCACCACAATACACGGGGCTCATCACGGTCGACACGATACGGGATAGATTGGTCTCGTATAATTTCGATGGGGGCCTGGGCGCTTGCCCTCCCATTATTTTCCCGTCAAAGTGATTAAATAAATAGTCCCGCGAGTTGCAGGTACAGAGTTATTTTGTAATTACGTCTTTATTGCTTGTACGGGACGCAGGAATGTTCTAGGGGGTGAACAAGTTGAACATTATGGAGCTGTTATGACATAATATTACGAACAAAATTGAATCCAGGGTCAGTTGGTGGATTTATAATGCTGGCTAGCATGAATATCGCTGTTCTTCGTTCTACTTAGAATTCCAAATTCAAATAAATCTTATAATACAACTATGACATTTCTTTTTGGGAGTTTTGGCGGCAACCCGAGTGAAGCATCACTTGAAGTTTTATTTTGACGAAAACGTAAAATAAAAATATTAGTTTATTGTGATGTTTAATATATAGATTAGGTGTTATTTTATGTATTAATCGCTAATAATCGTGAACAATATTGAAACATTGGAATAAAATTATTACTAACATTGCAAAGTGAGCGTATTTTTTTCTAGGCAATAAAGGCCTGAGGGAATTTTGTCTGGACATAGTGATTGATATTCGTCGGATTGACTTCAAAACTCCCAAGAAGCAATAAAATGTGATACACCGATATTTTATCGTTAACTTGAAGAATATTATATAACGTGAAAAATATATACACTCGACACTGGCAGAAATGGCGCAAATTCGCAGCCGATTGCCATTGCCATGAAAAATAGAAGAAGAAGACATTTCTTTTTAAATTCAGTTGTTCATTTGTTTTTCCGTTGTTCGATTTTCCTTTAATGTCGCTGTTTCTGTGACCATGAAAAAATCGAAATTGTGCGTTATTTTCGAATACGAGTTCCATCGTTGCACCAAAGACGCACAAACGGCACAGAATATCAACTCAAAAAGTTGGTACCCTATGAACTCACTGAAAAACAACAATAAAATCAGGTCGAAGCTTGCCTCAACTTGCTGAATATGCAGGTACATAAATAAGGGGATTCTGAATCAGATTGTCATTAGTAATGAAAAGCGAATCTTGTTTAATATTCATAAACGTTCATCGCACTAATTGGACACAGGGAACGAACCTAAACCACGTTCCAAACT
The DNA here is from genome assembly GCA_017165845.1 of Thaumetopoea pityocampa. Classification (NCBI taxonomy): domain Eukaryota; kingdom Metazoa; phylum Arthropoda; class Insecta; order Lepidoptera; family Notodontidae; genus Thaumetopoea; species Thaumetopoea pityocampa. The sequence goes on along the minus strand of WUAW01000128.1, from coordinate 9,250 downwards.
CAAATCGAACCAAAAGAAACTCTTTGTGAGTGTATGATAGACCTGTGCCAGTGTTTTTCATTACAGCTTTTTAGAATTTGACACAATAATTACTGCAGTGGTGTACGATGAAGAATTGCAAATGATGATGGACAAACTTAGTGTTAAACAACCGAGACTTATCACTTGCTCTTGAATTTAGAAAACTTTTTACAGGAGATAAAATTCAAATCCGATGAGGCGGTGAAAACGCCTTTAAAGAGTTCATTGATTTACGCTCCAAAATTTGTACAGCAGAGGTGTCATTGAACTGCATTGATTAAAATGGCAAAAGTGATATAGGTAACACTGGCCAATACTTCGATTAATTAAATATATATTTTTATTTAAATAAAGTTCTTTGATTTTTTTCTATATACTATGGCGGTAACTTCATTAAAAATGCTTTCAGTTTCGTAATCGTTCTTATTATATTAGGTCCTCAAACTTACGAAACAAAAAGTATTTTTTACTTAATAAATATTTTTTCATTTCTTATTGTTTTTCTTTATTAATAACAGTTTTAGTTTCCAGTCGCCTACAGCTCAACATTAACCGCTTTGCACAATCTTTCAATTCCTCAATCTCTCACTTAAGTGACGCTATAATGGCCTTAAGGTCATTATAGCGTTATTATTATATGGGCTATTATATAAAAAGGAAAACAAAGCGCAAACATTAGCTCAAAGCATTGCAAAACTGAAGCGGCAGTGGGCGGGACATATAGCTCGCAGAACCGCTGGACGTTGGGGTCTTAAAGTGCTGGAGTGGCGACCCCGAACCGGAAAGCGTAATGCGGGTAGACCCTCGA
>WUAW01000122.1:24707-38521 GCA_017165845.1 Thaumetopoea pityocampa | reverse complement strand
TATATATATATATATATATATATATATATATATAGTCATGCCCCTTTCCCATTGGGGTAGACAGAGATCACTTCTTTCCACCGCTTCTACGTTCGCTTAATGTAGCAAAGTGGCTATCCGCAGCCCACATTTCGCCCCATGGGCAACGAGACGTGTCAGGTGGTGAACCACGACGCCGCCATTTTATAAGATTCAAAAGTGTTAAAGTTCCTCATTGCGTTCCCATGGAGTAGTGGAGAGGAAAGGAAAAAAGATGAGGTTGGAAAGGTGTACTAAGGAAAGAATGTGGAATTTAGGAAAAGGACTATACGGTATAGGATACTACTATCTCGGAAGGAGTAAGAAGAGACAGTAGTTGCTCGGGGGGCTGGGGTCGCTTACCCGCATACTTAAGTCTATGTGCCAGACAGGCTAAAAGATTAAGTACTCCCTGACCACAATACAGTAAAATACAATAGACTAATACAATAAAGGTAAAATACTATACATGAATACATAAGAATAATAAACTGTGATTTATTGAGATGATATGCCACTTTTACCGGACTGCGCCAGAAAGACGGTTATATTTTTCGAGTGTATGTATGTATGTATATTTCTTTAGCACATTCTATATCCTAAACGGCTTGATGGATTTTAGATTGTGAGAGTGACACTGGGTATATCAAAATTATAAGAAAAATACGTTTTTCACGCAGTCGTTTTTTTTTTTTCAATAATATTTTTATATACTGATGAAATTCACGAACTTTAGTTTTAAATGAGTGACGTGTGGTACACTTGCGGACTCCAAGCGGCAGTGAATTCCAAAGAATGATTTACTCGCCGATGAACAATTAGCGTATGCGCCACCATGATTCTGATGACCACCTGCCGTCTGACTTCATATCCTTAAGCGCCATAATACCTGTGACGTCCAGTTTCGTTTCCTAAACTCATCCAAAACTCATTGTTCTACTGGTACATATTGTTTCGCAAGTTGTGTGGCCATCGGCTCAAGATATGTACACTTTTTTCCAGAATGATCTATATTGTGTAATAATTACTTTAGTCGTAAACAATAACTAAAGATAAACAAGGAACGTGAATACTCGAAAATATGAGCCTTAAAATTTGTGTCACAAGGTCGATATTTCCGCGATATTTCCGAGTTTCAAGAACACGATATGTACCGAGTCCCGACAAATGTATAAGACTTGTGTACAACATATCAAAATTTCTAGAATGTCATAGAAATTATTTAAGTACAAGCGCTAGTATAAGAAGACGGAGCGTCTCATGGGTAGACTAGATTTGACTAGTAACTGCGATACGGTGTACGAAGCGGACATAAGAAGATTTCAACAACTATTGTGACATCTACGGCTACTGAGTAATACTATGCGATCTGGATCGTGGCTTATTAGCGTGCTTTGAGTGTGTTAATTAAATAAATAATCTTCCTCATGCAAACGTCATTTTCGAACCCCTCGATTCGTAACAATACTTTCCAAAATAAGGAGAAGTGTATGGAAATACTAGAACATAAATTATGCGTTTTCAAAGTTTCGAAAATTCCATCAGTAAGTAACCTGGATTCGAAACACAGACTCTGCAGACCATAGATAATACACACAGATATAGTGTCTACTCTGAATTAATAATTTCCGGATATTGAATCACATCTACTAGGTCACCGCGGCTTCCTTACTTCACAATTTCAATGATCGCCTTACAAGACATAATCCGAGGTCTTCCTAAAATATACATTCATATATCTTATTAAGAGTATATTATTATAATTAGTAATATTAAGCATTCACGAATTATTAACGTCTACACTGGTGCCGATTCTGTTGTACAGAACTAAACTAAATTTGGTTCCTCTCTATCTTTTTCTAAGGTCAAACGCCAAAAGGAGATGGCAAACATTTATAGCGAGTACCGATCTACGTTTCTGTCAAACGCTTCAAAAATAATGTTGCGTTTTTGCGTATCTTTAGTCCGTGTGTTCCGAAATCGCACCTAAATCTTTTATTATACTTTTGACGTCCCTAAACGAAATTGACAGCACCAAAATTGTAGCTATCTTGTGGCGTTTAACATTAGAAAAATAGGGATGGACCAAATTTAGTTAAGTTCTGTTACAACAGAATCGGCACCAGTATGTTAAAATTCATCAAACAACCTCATTACACAGTATCGTGAGTGTTCATTTTAAAATTCACCAATATAAATTCGAATTTGAGATCATTCTTGAACATATTAATTTTAAATGTACCTGTCAAAATATTTGGAATTTTACATATTCACGTCTAAATCTAATGAGCACATGATATACCAACATATATCCCAGAAATATACCATTTTATATGAAATTAATATACATAGAACAACTTTATTATGTGAAAGGTCATTAACTTCCATAATCATCGTCATCCCCAACCCATATCCTTCCCCACTACAGGGGCACAGACCTCCCCTGATCAGGGGGGATTAAGCCGTAGTCTAGCAAGCTGCCCTAGTGCAGATTGGTAGACTTCACACACCCATGTGGGCATGCAGGATTCCTCACGAAGTTTTCCTTCTCCGTAAGTACACTGGTGTCTACATATAGACCGCACAAGAATTAGAAAATAACTCAGTGGTACGGGACCGCTTCGAAACCGCGACCTTTTGATCGTAAGTCATGTCTATAAACATTACACCATCAATGTAACTTCTATAATACTAGACATAAAACCAGGCTCAGGAGTTAAAGACTTCATAATAGTTTTATTTGTAATGTATTGTGTAAATTATTATTTATTTTTATGTAAATGTATTGGTGATCTAGTGGTGCTAGACACGATTCGGGATCAAAAGGTAGCATATTCAATCCCGAACCCGTACTACTAGTTTAAATTTATTTCGAACTAATATACGGTCTACATTATAGGCATTAATGTACTCAAAAAGGAGTGAAAACTTCTTGAAGAAACCTGTATGCCCACGTAGGTGTATGATATGTACCAAATCCACACTAGACCAACCTGGTAGACTACAGTGTTCTGATTAAGAGAGATCCATGCTCCTGTGGTGGGAACGAACGTGAACTGGGGGTGATGAGCATATAACGTACTTTGATTACTAGCAAAATACGATGTCAAATCAAAGTCATCTGTAGGTGCTCCAACTTTTTTATAAACAGTAGTACCACAAGTATAAGTTATATCACATTCTTCATCGGTACAGACAGGTGATAACGAATGCGGAGTACCAATTAAATAAAGACCTGATTCCACCAAACGTAAGGTTGAAAATATGTTAGGAATATTAGCTGAACTCGTGTTATCTTGCTCGTAACATTTGTCCATTACAAATGGCGGATGCCAAAATAGCGTTCACGTTCAACCAATAGGTGACGAGGATTTGGCCACGCAAACCCACTGCCTATTGGCTGAAATATTTTCGCGCCTTTCAAAAAAAGTGGTTACTGTGCAAGTAAATAGTTGTAATTTATATTCGCAGTATTACAGCCAAATCAGCTTGGATACGTTTTGGCGTTTGTATCATAGTAGTGTTTAATACCAAACACAGTGATTAATTCCAAAATAAACCAGTTTGCGCTAGCTACCAAGTGCTTCGTACTCTCGCATCAATCGCTTATAAGTAAAGTTAGAAATTAGTTATACATATTAAATTACATTTAATGTGTATCAACTACCTAACTAGAACAAAAAACATTTGTTTATTTATATATCTGCTGACTGTACATTACTAAAAACGCAAAACCGTCTCCAAGCTGAATCGGTTTGCCTGTAATGCATTTCGAATTATAAACCGCTGTCACTGATGATCGTTGATGTAAAAAAAAATACAAACGGGCATCCAATATTTCCGTCAAAACAGAGTATCGCTTGGGACTAATCTGTCGAACCAGTGAGGCGTGGTATAAAAGAAAACTGTCAAAAGACATAAGTGTGGATGCAAAGAAGCTGTGTAGCGTTGAACGTGGACACGCGATACAAGAAAACATGTAGGTAATCGGAGTAGGCATTGTGCGGGCGCGGCGTGCGATGCACCCCGCGCCCCCGCGCACCCCTCGCCGCCCCGCTTTCACACGCCCGCGCACAGGTGTCCAGTGTCGCCCTTGACGCCGCTCACAAGTTCGTTGCGTGCGTTTATGGTGCGCTAAGTGTTGTCAGTTCCAGAATGTTTGATGTCGGATCCGGAGATCAATAAAATCGGGATTTAGGTTAGGGAAATTCGGTACACACAATACTACGTTAATTTATTGACATACGTATACATACATACAGTCACGCTTCTTTTCAGCCCTAGCTGAAAAGTGGTTTCTGCCTACCCTAGTAGGCAGAAACCACTTGCTTCCACTTGCTACGACCCTGAAATAGATCTATCGCTTCTTCTACTTTCATCAAAGCTTTCATACAAGCTCGTTGGTTGCGGGTAGGTTTAACCTGGCCTTTATTCAACATGACTTCGATTTGATCGATATACGTTTGCCTGAGTCGATTATCGATTTGTCCATTCAGACTCGTCTTATAAATCTGCTTCGTCAGTCTTCTTTCATCCATCCTCTCTATGTATCCAAACCATCTGAGAATTCCTTTCTCTATTTATGTCACTACATCTTCTTAATTTATTTAAGTTGAAATTTATACAACTGATTTGTATTTTTATTGATTTAAATTTTAATAGGACTGAGATGTTTCCAATTTAATTTATGCTGAAACAAAATGCCGGTAATGTAGTCATTGGCAGTTTTTTGTTATAATGGTTTTTTGACACTTGTTTGTGATACTTTTGGTTTTTAACACTTTTGGTTTTATGTTTTTTGACACTATTGGTTTTTTGACACATTGGTGTCGATTCTGTTGTAACAGAACTTAATTAAATTTAGTCCCTCCCTATCTTTTTCTAATGTCAAACGCCAAAATGAGATAGCTACAATTTTGGCGCTGTCAATTTCATTTAGAAACAAAATCAAAATTAAAAGATTTAGGCGCGATTTCGGAACACACGGCCTAAAGATACGCAAAAACACAACATTTTTTGAACCGTTTGACAGCAAAGTAGTGCGGTACTCACTAGAAATGTTTGCTATTTCGTTTTGCCTTTTGACATTAGAAAAAGATAGAGAGGGACTAAATTTAGTTTAGTTCTGTACAACAGAATCGGCACCTTTGTGGACACTTTTTTCACCACATTGATATAATGTTTCGGTTACTAGACGACGGTACACGTATATAGGTAAACGCTAATACATACATGTATACATAAACTCGGGTTTCATTTGCACATTTATAAACATTCATGCTAATCACACAAAGTTTTCCCTAGCAGGATTTGAACCCGGGACCAATTAGTTCAGAAAGTCGTACTGTATGATGTAGGCTGACGTAACTTTCAAAACTATAATGAACTGAGACGTAATCACAGACCCACAATACGATTGTTTCCTATTCCTGTGTTTGAATTTTTACATTACGAGAGGTTAGACGCAACAACAAATACCATTAAAAGGAAATCTTTCTACGAAATAACACCGGAATTAATGGTAAAATGATGTAGTAATTAATATATTAAAAATTGCATTAGAAAGAGCGGGTTCGTAACATTTCGCAATATCTCTCGCATGCGCGCATAATAATGACTGTGACGTCATAAAACAGCATAATATACATCCTTTTCTCATAACTTGACGACTACCCTCTCTACTAATTTTGAAAAGTTAAATTTTAAAATTACTTATTACTGATTTATAAAATCCTTTTCATATAAGTTACTGATAAAACTAAAACTATTATAAAAAATTGAGCCCTATTTACCGAAATCAAAACACTTGGTAACTCTAGAATACCTACCCTCCGTACCTATAGTCTATCAGTGTCCGGAGTGATCTCTTCAACTGAAGAATCTATTAAAATCTTATAGACGTTCTTTAAAGATATATTTATATCATGTTAGGTACTCATTTGTGAATGTATTCGGTTCAATGTTACTTATTATTTACCACACATCCATGAGGTCAATACCGACTATAAGCCTTGTCTATATACATGTGAAGCTTGAGAATACCAAAAATTACGATTGTAATAAAAATACTCAATGTAAATAAAAGTATCATCAATGTTGAGAGAAAAACAAAATATCATAATTCTTTTGTGTTTAGGATAAATTAATTCTGCCATTCCACATAATAACGTCAACAAATAAAAAAAATCTCAACTAACATCGAGATAAGTTAAAAAACCTTGACATTAAACTTGGCCCGAGCGCGCGAATTAATGGCTTCCATGTTTTTATTTTCCTTGAGATTTAATTTATAGGCAGCGCTTGCGACCGCGGCGTCACTCATTACAAATGCTACAGGCCTCGGTTGAGTATGTTAGAGTGTGTAAAGAGTCATATATCAGCGTCATTTACTTAGGCCTGCGCGATTAATAAGCAAGCACAAGCAAGCATTCCGTCGGTGATGTATTCGCTTTACAACACACAATGTAAAAATCACATAAATAAATATTCTTTTAACGACTAGTTGCTTCAGTGGCTGTGACCTTCCTCTCTGAGCCAACTGGCCCCGGGTTCGAATCCCGATAGGGACAAACTTTGCGTAATAACGACGAATGTTTGTAACTGAGTCATGGATGTTCATCTGCATATGTAGTAGCATTTACCTACATATATACATATGTGTATCGTTGTCTAGTACCCAGGACACAGGGAATTATAAGATGAAGCTAAATATTATCTGTGTGGGGGGAAAAAATGTGTCCTAAATGTTTATATTACTTTTTGGAAAACAAAGAAAATGCGTTTTTTGCCAAATTGAGCGGCCAAGAAAATGTATTTTTCAAATTGATGGGTCAAGAAATTGTGTTCTGTCATAGCCCCGCCGGCTATCAAAATATCAGTTTGTCCATATTTAACCGAAAAGGAACACTTTTGAGTATTCCAAATATTAAGGAGCCCTTTTTTTAAGGCCAGTCTATAGGTGTCATTGTCGTTACGTACCATTTTTTAAAATTGTGAATTGATTCAGAATAATTCTCAGTATGCGAAGTATTCAGTTTAATAACTTATTGTCATTTATCATAAAGTTTAAACCCTAAAAATGCGCACAAAAAATCATAATAGAATTATATATTATGATATGTTTTTTGTTAATTGTTATGGCTTGGTAACTAGTCCATTATCCATTACTATGACTCTGTTTTATAATGTTGCCATTTAAGTTATATGTAATCGTATTCATAAATGCTAATGTCGTTACGCCGCAGTGTATGCCAAATGTAAGATTATCAAACACAATATTTTAAGTTAGTAGCGGAGCAAGAGGGAGCAGTCGGCCGGCGCGCGCCGAGGCTCATCGCGCAATTAACATGCTAATGAGTACGCTCCTCGATATCATCTCAGTAATTATGTCCGCGCTAAACTGATCGTAACATAGCTCAAAACATCCTCTTTGTCTAACTAAAACCGCGTTGACACAAACTTTACTTGGACAAAGTAGATTTGACAACTAATCGGACCCAATTTTGATCGTGCCGACACCCGTCAAAGCGTACTCGGATAACGATGTTCAACCAAAGAAAACTTAGACCGCGTTCAAATTTTCAGTCTACTTAAATGTCGATTTAATAGCTCTTCTATCAACGAGTCTGTTATAATACCGATACCGCTTAGCAATAAATCTGTCTCGTACGACATCTTTCAATCTTGACCGCTAAAGAATGTACATGTCGATGGAAGAAAATGTATTTGCTGTAAGCTAAAAGAAAACTTTTCACTAGAGTCAAATACCGTCGCAATATTAGAAAAAAAACATAACTTTTTAACCAGATAAGATAGAACATATATGTATATTCTTTGGTGAAAAGAATCCATATATGTATCTAATCTGGTTAAAAAGCCATGATTTTCTAATTTTGCGACCGTTTTTTGGCTCTAGGGAGAAGTTTTATTTTAGCTATTTTAGCAATACGTTTTATAATTTGTTTATGTAATTTGAAAGAATGAAGAATAGGATCCAAGTGAACTGTGGTTAATATCAAGCGGTATCAAAGTGAATTTTTATCGGAGCTACTTTGTCAAATCTACTTTGTCCAAGCAAACTTTGTTTGTGTCAACGCGACTTGAGAACCTACAGTTCTTGCGGTGTGCGCGAGATATTTGAAAACATAGCTACAAACATGTACGCCGGCGACCTGCAGGTGTCTACGCTTTACCGCCAGTGTAGAGGTGTCTCACGAATTTTAACCATTTCCTGTTACTAAGTCAGCGAGATCACAAACGCATCGCATCAAATATCTTTATTATATGGTTTCGTCCGCCTCCATGGGGAATCTTCTCATTCCATTTTATATCTATGATCTAGTTATTGGTGGAATGTGTCATTATATAATAATAATAATAATATAATGGCACATATTTTTCTTACATACCAATCTATGATTGATTGATTGATTGATTAGGGCGAGATCAATATCTGGCCCCAATTTAGGATTCCCTGTGTCTTGAATACTAATAATACATATAAAGGTACACGTCCATTGACTCGGGTACAAACATTCATGCTCACCGCACAAAGTTTGTCCCTACTGGAATTCAAACCTGGGACCGATTGTTTTAGAAGGCAGGGTCACTGCCACTGAACGAATCAGTCGTCATTACGAGTAATACGAGGCTCCAGGGGAAAACGGGAAGAGTGCGCGGTGGCCAGGCGCGGCGGCGACGGCGCCGACAGTTATTTTTAGTGGCGGCGATTGATAGGTTCGCCGGTCAGTGTGGGCCGCGGCTGTCGCGCGCTTTATTTATGCAAATGCCCTAACGAGATGTAATGGTGGGTAGGGGGGAGGGTGCGTCTCAGCGCCATCCGCTCGCAGCGCGGTAATTAGGCGGTGCGTGCCAGGGGCCGCGCCGGCGCGCACGCAACCGCGCGGACACGTTTCTGTGTCGCCGCGAGCACCACTCTGTTTTTGCCCGTCAGCTATCGTGTTCCGAGCCCCGCAACTCTGTGCTACTGTTTGTTAGTGCATTTAGCAAAAACTCTACAGTCATTGTTTACAAAATTATCATCCTAATATGACTGTAATTACGAAAAATGTATCCGCTCACGCAATGCACAGAAAATGCTATACAATATGATTATTATCAGCATGTTTTAGTCCACTAGTGGACCTTTATATTATAGAAGGGGGTTTGCCACAATCGTCATGCTTGGTAGGAGTGTTGATCGCAATACATATTGAACAATACAATACATATTGTTCGTTGTACAGGAGGATGATATTTTAAATTAAATGACATAAATAATTTATTTGGTAAATTTAAGCTATAATAAGTATAATCATAATTAATTATTTATAATTCTTTTACCCAGGTCGAAGGACTTCCTTTAAAGGACCTTCCTTCCTTTCATTACCAAAATCTTTATGTTTATTTCTAACCACCTCTAAGCTTATGATATTTTCACAACGAATATTGGTAGAATTGTACCGAATTACTTCGACGCTATAAATAAGTATTAAAGCTAGTACCACAAGTTAAATATCGTAGCCGTTATTGTTGTGCATTAGTTACTCACCCGCATCTAATATCCTTTGCTTGACCGAATGCTGTCTGCCGTGCCAAAATTGCCAAGCCTTGATCTCATCTTCCGGCGACTTCTCTTCTCGAAACATCAACATCACCACGCTCTGTAACAATATAAAAGTATACACATTATGTGACTTTATATATTCTATATACTATTATAAAATTGTTAAATGTCAAATTTTCAAAAATCAATGATATTTAAAAACAAACTACCAAGATTAAGGGCTTCTAAGCCCAAATCCGTCGAAGTACTCGTATGTTTGTTTGTTCGGGCTTTACGCAAAAACCAGCGGGTAGATTTTGGTTAAACTGTTACAGCCTTAATTAAAGGTACTATTCCGACTTAAATAATGCGGTACATTTCATCAAAATTGGTCCAGTAGAATTGAAGATATAGCTTGATCCCTGTTTTAATAGCCGCCGTTAAGGTACGAGAGGTCAAGTAAAAGTGGTTCTCAGGTTTTTATATAAATCTATGATTGTGCTGGGATTTCCCGTGTAGCCGAAAACTGACATTCACGCAGGCGGAGCCGCGGGCAAAAGCTAGTAGGAAATATAAATAAGTCTTGAGGTAGTGAAAAATTAAATTAATTAACAGAGACTATGTCGTTACCGGCTGTACGTGACGTCTGATAACTATGCTTCCACGTTATTTATTATCAACATTTAATAGCGAGAGTGCCCACGAAGCGCCGGCCCGTGAGCATTACGCGAATACGCAAAACGCGACTGCGGCCGCGCATTTCACAGCAATTACTTTAAACGAGAACGATTACGTCATTATGACGGCAGCATCTTAATTTCATACGCATTTAAATGCTCTTAAAAAACGAGTTGAAATCTTTGGAGAGTAGAACAGAATAGAATAGGGTACTCTTTATTGCACACCAATATAAAAAAATTACAAACATAATAAACAAGGAATAATATAAAATAATGCCGGTGCGGGAAAAACTATAACGTCACTCCATCTCTTCCCGTCGTTGATGTGAGAACCAGCTAAGGAATGTACCAGGGTAATGAGCAGGGTAAGTATTCTGTTGTTGTTCAATCAAAATCGACCGCGATCTCAAAGACGCCTGCCAGGCGTGCAGATGCCAATATACTCTTTTTAAAGGAGGAAGCTGTGGCGATCTACTTCACAACATAGTACCATATATCCCCAACAGATGGCGCAGGATTAAAGTAACGACATTAGAAGTCTGAATCACGCAAATGAAGTTTGATAGTGACTTAGCGTATATACAACGTCCCGACATCTACCGTCGGGGCAGCGGCAGGCCCCGCCACATATAACATCCGTCTGGTCGGAAGATCTTCCCTTTTCCGATACTGCAACTTCGGCCACAATTCGACCCATAACCGATGACGTCATCATCAACGTCATCATGGGCCATAATCATCTCGCTGTAGACAGCTACAGCGAGATGATTATGATATTAAGATGATTATAATAATAACAGACTAACGCTAGCGTTAGTCTGCTCTTATTCAATCAAACTCTACCGCGATCTCAAAGACGCTTGCCAAGCGTGGAGATTATGGTAATATCCTCCTTTTAAATGAAGAAGCACATGTTCAACAGTGTCTATTTAATGGTCTGATGATCATGATGAATATAGAAAGTGTACATTGAACGGTCTTGCGACACAACATGCGATCTCTTCCAAACAGCCTTTGGATGGATATGATTCATAGCTAAATATGGCGTTATTGCTGTGCATATTTATTTAAAATGATATATTATAATAAAATAAAAATACTATAATATGTACACATATACATACATAATATATACTTAAACAAATATAATGTACATTTATAATAATAATAGATTTAATAAAAATATTCAATAATGATTTTAAGTAAAAAGCTCAAATACAGGCTTCCCTCGTATAACACGGTAATTGTAAAACACGGTTTCGATATTACACGGTACAAGAATTGAGAATAATTTTAGCGCGGTTTTAATATAACACGATTTCAAAAAATCTATACTATATGCTAATGATAACAAAAAAATATGCATTGGAAATTTGAATTTTTCTTTGAATAACGTTCAATAAGGGAAATCCCCAAATTGATTGCTTCTGAAAATCTCTCATTTTTCAGAAGTGACAGTATGCGTTTTGTTCTTTGTAAATGAAATTGTTAATGTTATTATTATATCTCTCTGTTTTCTCAGCTATTTTATTATTATTATTATTTAATTTATTATTATTTTATAAATATTATTATTTATTATTATTATTTGACTCAGCATGCTTTATCGGTAAAGGTAAATCATTCCAGAGGTTAACCGCTGTAACAGTGAATGATTTTCCATAGTATTTATTCTGTGAAATGAGCCGGCGTCTTAAGGGTTTGTGTCGATGGGACGATTTCTATCAACACGTTAGAAAATAAAGTGAAAAAGTGGCTTACGCGAGGCGTGGTGCCGACGCGGTTCTGCCCTTATAGGGTTAACGACGAGAAAGCACCGACGAGCCTCGCATAAGACTGACGGATCGGCGCGACGAGACAGACACCCAGACCCGCCCGACTTAACGTCTGCGTGCGATGTACAAGCCCGATATCTTTCTCAAACATTATTCAGAACATAATCATGTATAGCCAATTATATTCTTCTATCGACTCTATAGCATTGTTCAATTTGTAATAATTTTGTATGAAAATTGCGATTATACACGGAAAAAACTATTCACACACATTGATCTAGTCGCAAACTAGGATTCTCTGTACCTTGGGTACTAGACAACGATACTCATGTAGATAAATATAATACATAAATAGATAAATACATCCATAAAACATTTGTGTGCTCATCGCACAGTTTGTCCCTACCAGGGTTCGAACCCGAGACTGATTAACACACAAGACAGGGTCACTGCCATTGTACCAATCGTGATCGTTAAGTGTTTTTTTTTTTGTGTTTTAAAAGACAATTTCCGCATTAGGATTAATTCATGTGTCGCGGGGCTTTACAAACATTCAAATAATGGAAACACAGAACACCCAGACTCAGAATAACAATTTGTGATTTACACAAAGTTGTTGAGCCGTGTGGGGATCGAACCCACAACACTCGACAGCGCAGTGGACACTTAAACCACTGCGCCATCCGTGCAGTCAAGTGTTGTTACTATGAAAAGAACTAGCCACGAAAACTCTCAAGCAAAGTTTAAACTCGAGTAAACTAAATAGTCGGTTTTAACTGCTAGTAGCAGCGGTTATGCTGGTTCTTCTTCTTTATAACTACCTACTAATCAAGCTTATGTTACATATTACTAGAAAAAAATTTCAGCGTTACTTCAGTGATATGTAATTGAGATATTTTTGCTGTGCCCGAGCGCATGTATTTGTTCTCACAAAAGAGTCCGTAGCTGATTGTGAATTACTGGCATATCTTGTTGGTCTTGTCCGGTACTTGAAAGATTGAAAAAAATTCATAAATTTTATCTGCTTGTTAAATTCGTTCAGGTAACGTAACATTTCGTAATAGCAGCATATCCCAATATAAAAGAATAGCATTCAAAACTTGTTATAATATTTCTATAAGTGATTTTTTAGTATTAAGTAGTCTATGTGGCACCGGGATAATAATAGCGTCACTCAATGTTATCAATTCTAATGTATCACAAACGAAATTTGGTCTCTCCTCTCTTTTTCTACTGGCAAACACCAAAACGAGACAGCAAACATTTTTAGGGAGTACCAACCTGAATTTCTGTCAAAAGGCACAACAAAAGTTGCGTTTTTTGCGTATACATATTTAGTCGGCAAATTCCGATAATACGTTTAAACTTGTATGTAGAACTTAATTTTGACGTGTGTAAACTGTCAGCGCCAAAATTATTGCCATCTCGTTTTGGTGTTTGACATTAGGAAAAGACAGGAGGACTTAAATTTAGGTAAGATGTGTTACAGCAGAATTCACACCAATATCTCTTCGTGAATGGTGTGAGAACCAGCTTAGGCACGTGCCAGAACGACGGGTAACAGTTATCCTGTTATTAAATCAAAATTAATTGCTATCTCTAAAACACTTGCCAAGCGTGGAGATCATGGTATATCCTTATGTATTACAGAGGAGATCCATGTTATGCAATGGCTAGAGCTATCATCTAAGAGCTATAATCCAAAAGCTAATGATGATAATGAACTGCGAAGGGTCCTGTATACATTTCTCAATAATCCGAAAAGTCATCTCAGCACAGTAATACATACAGTAATAT
>WUAW01000117.1:3533-17668 GCA_017165845.1 Thaumetopoea pityocampa | reverse complement strand
ATCTAAACCACTACACCATCAGTGCACTGCAACTGCTGCGGGTATGTACCGCGATAATTGGCAGCAGCGTTATGCTGTTATTCATTCGAAATCTTCTTCGAAATATGTCTCCAAGACACCTCTCAAGCGTGAAGATGAAGCCAAATATCTCTCTTTTAAGGAGAACTCCGTCCGTCCGTCCAGCAGTGGCCCTCCGGGGCTGATGATCACCATGACACTTCTTTACAATAAATGTAATCAAGCGCCGCCTTTATCTTATCATTTATAAGGCTTTTTCTATCATTACACTTCACTTACAGTGGTCGGTGGGTAAAATTCATATCTCTCACCTATGATTGGTTCCGAAGGCCCCTTTTCCAGTTGTGAACGAAACCTAATCCGAGTAACAGAAATTAATTGTATATTATTACTTGAATACTTGTGGTATTGATTTATTAACTCCGGTGTCATTACAACTAACAAACAGTTGCATTAACAAGTGGAAGTGTTTAAAAGCCGCTTGTAACCGGTTCCGTGCAATTAGTAAAGTTCGCGCGGCGCGGCCAGGGCTGGCGGCGTGCACCGCGCTCTCAGACAAACACAACCGTTCAAATGTTTAAGTTGATTTAGTAAGCATCGGGAATAACAGATGGCGCTAGTTATGTTTTAGATCACGATATGGTTTCGTTTTCACATTTGCATATAGTAGAATTCTATTTTATAAAATGAAGACCCCCAACAGTGGCTCCCGCGACGGTCTGTGACGGTCCAAGTCGAGGCCCGGGGCACCCGGGGTTTTCCCTCGCGCCAGTCGCCCCTTTCTTGACTTTTGGCAACGGCTGGAGCGCTCTTCGCGCTCGCCATCCCGCCCGGTGGAGCTGTAAAAGCTGTCAAGGCTAATAACGATATCATGCAGAAAAAAAATCAAAATAAAGAATTGTGAGTGCAGTTTTAGTGAGTTTACTTGGCTGAACGACAACGTGAAGATTTTCCTTCCTTATTAATATTTATATATCGGTCTTTTCCTGCGCACTGTCGTGCTGGCTTGCAATTGCACATTGCCTGTCCATTACTTGGACAGTATTCCTCTGCTGCGGCAGAGCGGTCTGCGTACGCCAGTATCCCATAAGGGTAGGCACAGGCCACAGTTTGCCGCATACTACGATCCTGACATACCCCTCTCACCTCATCCACATCCATATATCTTTTCACACCGATTAAGGGTGGCACGAGTTTAACCTTTTTGAAACAAGTTGTTGATTTGATTAACGTAAGTTTTTCCTGGGTACTCTCTTCCGATATTTCCACTCACATTTGCCCGATTATGATAAATTCTGGCAACATAGCCCTGTTCCACCATCGACCCCCTGTATGCATTCCCTAAAACTATAGATGCAGCCCGTCCAAATAATATTAATATAAAGAGCCCGCGTGACAACCCCGGTGACGCTGCCGCGAGGTATCCGGTGGAGGGGCGCCGCCCGCCGACAAACGACGCGCGGGGGCGAGCGCAGCCGCGGCGCGGTAAAAGCGCCGGGTTGTCTTATTTCCTGTGTGAGGATTTAATCTGTGCGTCAACAGTAATTTGGCGATACACTCTTTGGACCTTATAGCTAAATTTTATTTATTTTTCAATGTTATTACTTTCTAATCTAATAAACCTTGAGTAATTTTAGTAATCTTGTTCAAATCCTTTATAAAAAAAACACTTGGTCCTGCTCATCGAAAAACTTGTATCTGACCTTACTATCTCTCGACATTTTAGGGCTTATGGGTTCATTCTCGACTTGCACCTTTGGATTTTTAAAAGTTGCCATATGACTCATAATTTTTCATGATTATAACTTGATTTCGATGAAAACAAATCAAATTTGTGTCCAAATAATGGTAACGGAGTCACCCTGGGTTGGTAGCACCGCGGAGAAATATGGTTGTATCAGGATTTGATTGGTGTACATAGGGCGGTGTTATCGCACACAGCGATTTCTTACAGACAACCTTATTATAAATAATCTGATTATAACATGACCCAGACATACATATATCACCGACCAGCTAAAATTATAGAGCTATAAATTTTACTTACTAAACGACTACTTTAACCAATTGCGACACTAAACCGGCGATTCGCCCTAATCCGCGCGTTGACTAGCGCCCCCACTGGCCGACCGTGCGCGGGGCGACCCGCACACGATGAAATCTGCAGACGCACCCCGCCCCGGCCGCTCCCGGCCATATCTTTGGACGCGTGCCATACTCGCCCCGTTACCGGTACATTACGGCCGGCGTTAGGCCTGAACTATTGGCCTGTTAAATCATCGGGTTAGAGGGTGCCCTCCCTAAGGCGCTCGGCGCGCGACGGTGTCGCGGCCCGGCCTGGATTTGAGCCATATTTGGAGCATTTACCCGATTGTTTCTGTTGCTTTGGTCTTTTGTGCTAGTTACTTCATCTTATATAAACTTAAATTTTAATAAACTCAACAACATTGTGCTAACTCGCACTGAACAAAATGATGAATTTGTCTGAGTACGATATTCAAATATCTCATGATATTTAAGAACTGTTTCGGTAGAAGATGTCTTGACCTGATGCGGTAGACTTCACACACCCATGCGAGCACGCAGATATCCTCAGGAAGGTTTTTCTCTCTATCGTGAGTACATTAGTGTCTAGTTACAACGCAGACCGAACTTTAGTTTGAAATAACTCAGTGGTAGGGAACCGCGATCAAATCCACGATTTTTTTGATCGCGAGTGTGTCTTGCAAGACTAGACCAGCAATGTATGTATAAGTAAATGTATAAGGCAATTACAATAATTCATGAAATTAAAAAGTGATCCAATAGATCCATAGAAAACCGTTGACCTCTTGGGCGCGGCCGAGTGCTGCGCGCGGCTGTCTCACGGTGCGGTTCGACGAGAGTTACGTGAAAACGTACAACCTATAACGCGTGACGAACAGTGCTAGCATTGAACGACGCTCTAACGATCGTTTAACTCAAACGGTGAGGTAGAGGGAGCCACTATAGTGGCGTGTCGTTCAGAAAGATGACATCCACGACAGCCACTATAGTGGGGCGTCGTGCCTATCAGATTAAGTACAGTTACCATGTGTAACGTGTACAGCGTACCGCCTCCGCTCACCGACCTCACGCGGCTCCTCTGACTCCGATCGTGTAGTGACTACAGTACTCTAGTAAAAGTCAAGTGCCTCTAGAAAATGGTCCTCAGATTAATGCGCGACGCAGGCGCGCGTGTGCGTTACGACTCCTGGCCACCGGCCGCTCGTCCCCGGCGCTGGTGTCCGCCGGCTGCAGCGCTATTGTCGGTATTCGTGATGGGTTGCGGGCACGCCCCCTCTCAGCCCCGCTCAACGGCCAACACCTTCCACCTCTTTGTACTGAGGATTTATTGCCGCCGCACTGGCTCAGACTAGGAAGTAACGAAGGAAGACATCTTACATAGATAGTTTATAAATAAAGTTAACGGATGAAATTTTACACATTAGAATTAGAAAAAAAAACTAAAATTGTGGGGGACGGGGCACGTAAAACTCAACCCATAAAATACGCACTTAACTTTCGTGGCCGATCACGCGCCAGCGCGTGATATGACGCCAATATTAAGAAGCCAGTCACGCCCTTATTAATATTATTTTACCAATAATAATATTTCTTTGCGACTTCTAAATCATGTTTGTTATAATATATAAATAAATGATCTTCCGGAACAACGCGCGCAACACACACACACACACCCGTGGCCGGCGGTGAGCGTGCATACGTCACATTAACATGACGAGCACCGACTTTTGTAAAACAATATGTCACTATCAGGAGCGCCCACGTTTTTATACTCGCCCACTCGCCTCACTCCCGTGCCGTGTCGCTATATCTATCTATATAATTATAAAATTGTTAAATGTCAAATTTTGTAAATCAAAGATATTTAAAAGAAAATTACTCAGATTGACTAATTCAGGGCATCTGAAACCAAATCCATCAATGTTTGTTTGTTTGTATGTTTGTTCGAGCTTCACGCAAAAATCAGCAGGTAGACTTTGGTAAAACTATTAAAGTCTTAAAGTTACTATCTCGTCTTAAATACTGCGGCATGTTTCCACAAAATCGGTCCAGCTTAATGCCTGTTTTAGTAACCGCCGTTACATATACACATACACTCACGCCCTTTTCCCTGGCTCTCCGGCGGGGAATCGAACCCCGGTCTTCCGCGCTACAGGCGGGTATACTGACCACTATACTACCGATGAATTAGGGTAGGCAGAGACCACTTATTTCCACTTGCTATGAGCAAGGTGGATAGCCGTAGCACACTTTTCGCCCCTGCGGAAACGAGATGTGTCGGATGGCGAACCTCGACGCCGCCATTTTAAGGTTCAAAAGCATTTTTTAATGCTTTTGTTCGTAGGAACGCAATGAGGCTTTTTAGCCTCATTGCGTTCCTACGAACCGACGTTAGTCAGATAATAACCGCAGATTAACCGCCGTTAATCTGCGAGAAGTCAAGTAGAAGTGGTTCTAAGGCTTTTTATATAAATCTATGATTGTGTCGGGCTTTCCCATGTTGCGGAAAACCGACATTCACGCGGGCGGAGCCGCGGGCAAAAACTTGTTAGCTAATATTTAAACAACACCATATGACAACGTTTGTGAGTTATGTAATCTATTTTAATTTTAATTCATGATTTATGATTTGAATTTTTTTCCATGTGAAATTACGTAACAGGATTCACGGTTTGATTTTTACATTAATTCTACTATTTTTCATAGTGGCAATCGGCTGCGAATTCGCGCCATTTCTGCCAGTATCGAGTGTGTATATTTTCAATACATATAATATTTTTTTCATGTTAACAATAAAATATTAGTGTGTCATATTTTAATGCTACTTGTGAGTTTTGGACTTAATCCGACGGCTACCAATTTGACCAGATAAATCCTGCAGGCCTATTGCCTTGAAGAAATGCAGTCACTTTTTATCGATGGTCACACTTTTATTCTCATGTTTCAATATCGTTTACTATAACTGACTATTGAGAAACAAAATAACACCAAATTTATATATTATATTATTTATAACATTACAATAAACTGACATAAAACATTAAAATAAATATGTAGGTAATGCGTCAAGCGGGTTGCTGCTAAAACTCCCTGAACATTACTTAATTGGGTGTAATTAAAATACTTTTTTTGTCTGATACTATTATTTATAAAAATATGTACATATATGATAAAATAGTATGATATATAGACTTCGTTTTGCATGTACGTGCATGTTCGTCTCTATAATGGTTAAACCAATTTTCAGTCATGTACTGAGTGAGATAAGCTTGGTCTATCATATAGCTGGTCGCTCAGCTAAGAGAACTACATTTTTTTTTTTTTGTAATAAATAATGTTAAATTCCACGTGCGTTTTATTGGTGCGTTGTTAACCTTCACGGCTCGTGCCCCGGTGGCTGTGTCCGACGAGGCGCCGCGTTCGCACAGACAGCGGCGGTGATGTTCAACGTGCCCAGTTGAATAGGGGCCCGCCCTCGTACCGCGAGTGCTCCGACAGCCCCGTGCTGACCCCACTGAGGCCAGGGGTTGGGGACGTACTTGCACAGGTGCGTTTTTCTTTTGATGAGCGCGTCGCGGCGTTGTTTTGTTCGTAAAGAAATGAGAGGGTAGTTGGAGTGTTGACGTCATTTCCTGTTTTGTGTCTCTCTATAGTGGATTGTCCAGTTTACGTACTGTCTGAGACTGTGAGCTATTTGTTAATTTATTTATTCTTTATTGTACAAAAATAGACAAATACATTAGTAGATAAAGAAAAAAAAATGCGAGCTTAACTCAAAATTGAATTTTCTTCCAGCAAACTTTACAGTGTAAAATATTTGAGATTAGGAGGGTATCATAGTATCATACTTGAGGTATCACAGTGCTTACAAATTATTATATAGAGAAATGAGTTCTAATTGATTTTATTAATGTTTTATTAATCACTGTGTATTAGTGACAACCTTGACCCGCTCCCGGCGATGTGCTCTCGTGGCGAGGATGAACGTTTAGCCACAATGCGGCTGAAGCCTTAATGACAGCATGGTTGTTATGTGCAGTGGGTTATCAGTATTGAAGTGAAACATCTCGACTCCGCGCTGGCTACCGTTTGTTCGGCCCGTCGCTCGGCACGAGAGGCGAGTACAAAGTGTTTGCGAAGGGTCGGAGACGGGCACCGACATATATTGTGATTCAGTTTCGCTCGTTGTACAAAACGTTGCGCGTGCGGCCGGACACGCCGTGCGGCCAGTGACAGCCTGCCCGCCAGTCACGCGCCTATTATACGCTTGGAATATTATAAATATACTGTTGTCATTAGTTGGAGTGAGTTGGAATGTAATCTTATTTCTATACTAGCTTTTGCCCGCGGCTCCGCCCGCGTAAATATCGGTTTTTGCTACATGAACAATCCCGAAACAGACTTAGATTTATATAAAAAAAAAGAGCGTGAACCAGTTTTACTTGAGCTCTCATACCCTAACAGTGGCTACCAAATCAGGGATCAAGCTGTATCTTCAATTCTACTGGACTGATTTTGATGAAACATGTCGCTTTATTTAAGTCGGAATAGTACCCTTAAGACTGTAACCATTTGAGCAAAACCTACCCGCTGGTTTTTGCGTGAATCCGAACAAACAAACATCGATGAATTCGGTTTCAGAAGCCCTTAATTAGTCGATCTGAGTAGTTTGTTTTTAAATATCTTTTATTTTTGAAAATTTGACATTTAACAATTTTATAATAGTAATAGATAGATACTACATAGTCACGCCATTTCTCTGCTTCTACAGCGGGGAATCGAACCCCGGTCTCCCGTATGATCGGCGGTGATACTGACCACTGTACTACCGATGAATTGGGGGTAAACACCACTTCCTTCAACTTCTTACGATTATTTAATGTAGCAAAATGGCTATCCGTGGCCTACTTTTCGCCCCCGCGGACAATGAGATGTGTCAGGTGGCGAAGCACGACGCTGCCATTTTATAAGGTCCAAAAATAGTAAAGTCCCTCGATGCGTTCCCACGAGAAGAATAAAGGAAAGAGGGTGAAGTAGGAAAGGTACACCTTTCCTATTTCACCCTCTTTCCTTTCTTCTCAATACATTGAGCAAGGAATATGGAATTTGGGAAAAGGACTATAGGATATACGATACTAATCTCTCGTAAGGAGTAGGTAGAGACAGTAGTAGCTCGGGGGGCCGGGGTCGCTTACCTGTGTACTGAAGTCTGTTTGCCGGACAGGCTAAAAGACTAAGTACTCCCTGACCTCTTATAATGATAATAATTAATTCAGAAACGGGTTCCATTTTATGCTAGTAGTGCTTGTGAAGTTCAACTACGGTAGTATCTAATATTATAAACAGTAGGACGTGGTTGCGCCGCGCCGGGGCGCGTCCGGCGCGCGCCGGCTCCACGCGCCGACGCGCGCAGCACGCCGTTAGTGCATTGTGCCGATCTCGTAGCCTTTCCGACGTTGTCTCATGCGTATTGTTCACAAATTTGTAAACATAGTGGTGCGAGTCGAATAAATGTTTTTTTCTTTCTTTTCTGTCATATTTCAATAAACTGTAGTTACCCCGGAGCCAAGTTATATAATTTTAACATAAGGATTTCATCAACTACCGCAGTGGTGGTAATTCTGTTAATTCTGCTGTAACAGAACTTAACTAAATTAAGTCTGTCCTTATCTTTTTCTAATGTCATATTGCCAAAATGAAATTAATTATTTCATTTTGCAGCAGAAATGATAAAAAACACTTCCCTGTTATGTGGTGCAGATATTTCGTACGGTGTAACGGCCGGCAACCGCTTTGAGAATGTAGGGAATGTAACGCCGGCCGGCGGTCGTTCACAATTCAGGCCCCGGCCGGACGGACGGTGAGGCTCAAGTATTTTTACCACCGACAGCAGACACTAACTTCATCGATTATGTTCAGCGCGTCGGGGGTCCGGATTCCGAGAGGTCTAGATCCAATAAATAATTATTACAGTTACGATGGTTTTTTATAATTTTATGTGTTGTGTCCATTTTTTATGGGGAACCCTCTGTCCAGTATTGGACTTCAATAGGTTAATAAAAGAAATGTAGATTAATGGACAGTTCTTTGAGGGAATTCACCTGTCGGCGGGAAAAAAGTACCTGTTGTTTATTACCATACAAGGCAACTTGCTTCCACGTTCACAATACGTGCAGCTAAGGACTGGAATAGTCTTCCTGCGTCAGTATTTCCGTCCGATTATAATCTGGGTGTCTTTAAGACAAGAGTGAATAGGGTTTTATCAAACTAGTACGTTTTACCACCCTAGGTGACATCGCCACTTACCATCAGGTGGGACTGTAGTCAAGCACTGGCTTGAATATGATAAAAAGTACCTACTGACCGCATATACATATATGTATGTATATTCGTAAGGTGCATTGGTGGTGTAGTGGTTTTATGCACTACTTACTACGAAGGGTCTTGGGTTCGAATCCTGGTCCCGTACCACTGAGTTATTATTTGTAATTCACGTACGGTCTACATTGTTGACACCAATGTACTTAACGGAGAAGGAAAACGTGAGGAGACCTGCATGCCCACACGGGTGTGTGAAGTCTACCAACCCGCACTAGGCCAGCGTGGTAGACTACGGCCTAATCCCCCTCCTGATCAGGGGAAGTCCGTTCCCCTGTAGCGGGGACGATATGGACTGGGGATGATGATGATGATGATATTCGTAAGGTCTCAGTTTTGAAATACGAAAATGTGACTAACAAATTCATGCCATGCGTGTAAACTAGAACAATTCCTTTGTAATTTTTAATATTATTTGTAATTTTAAATATTCTCTATGTAATTTGTACTCTTGCTGTTCACTCGAAATCTGCCGCGTTCTCCAAGGCGCTTGTCAAGCGTGGAGATTATGGTAAATCCTTCCTCTTTAAGCAGGAGGAGCATGTGCTGCAGTAGACCCCTTGGGCTGGTGGTTGTGCTGACGATGCTGATGCAGGTTGCCGTGCCTGTACTTGATATGGTTTTACCAGGAAAGTTGTTCACGCAAAAATGTTCTTTTTTATATAATAACTATAATAGCTTTTAATTTAATGTTGATTCTCCGCTAAATGGGAAATTTCGATACAATCATATATTTATACAAAAGGCCTTATAACCACTTTTAGTTGACCTCTCGTACCTTAACGGCGGCTACTAAAAAAGAGGTCAAGTTGTATCTTTAATTCTACCGAACCGATTTTGATGAAACATGCCGCAGTATTTAAGTCGGAATAATATCTTTAAAAGTGTAATAGTTTAACCAAAATTTATCCTCTGGTTACTGTATGAAATCCGAACAACCAAACTAAAAAACAAACAAACATTGATAGATTTGGTTTCAGAAATCTTTAATTAGTCGTTCTGAGTAATTTATAAATATTTTTGAAACTTGGATATTTAATAATTTTATAACAGTATAATAGTAATTGGTATATTTTGTTGTGGTGGTGAGTAATATTGTCATCTAGTGGAGAAATTATGCTACTAAGTTCTGGTCTTGGTGCTGGACATTCCGTTTTAAATTTTTTTCGAAAACACTCTTCTGTCCTGTTCTTTCCCGAATATGTATCGCTGGAGTCTACTCCTGAGGTTTTTACGCTTCATTCCAATATAGCTAACTTTTAATTTATAATCTAAAACTTGATACATTCAATGGGACGGTAGGTGTACCTAACTGTATAACTCGCTGTTAGCTTACACTGTCGGCGCGTTGTACACACGTGTCTGCCCACCCGCATGGCATCACATGCGCAAATACGGTGCCCGCACAAAAACTCCACGAAACGAGGTTGTTGTTGACAGAGTGGGTCTTTTGTATTCCGCCGAGAACCCGTGTAATAATTCACGGCGTGACCGGCTGACACGTTATTTTTGTGTTCCAGCTGGTGACACTGTGTCAACTAATTACTACTTAGGTCTTTGCATACATGTAATTTTGAAGCTAATCTTAAATTGGACACTATATTTTCCGAGTTATGGTTTGGATGAAGCATGCATGATGGATGCATGTCTCCACTCACAATGTTTTTTATGGGGGATTTTTATGCAACGGTTATTAAACGCTATGAATTTTAAAAGTAATGAAACCCCAGTCTTTTTCATCATCATCACCGTGTGAGCCGAGGCGCGCCCACCGTCAGACACAGGCCTGCTCTAAGTATTACCGCACCGGGCGGCTATGAGCTGCCCGCACGCATCGGTCACCTGTGACCCTAATACGTCATCGGTCCACCTACTCGGGTCTCGACACATGTTATGTTAGCTTTCCAATCTCAGGTCGCCATTAACACCTAACGTCTTTAAGGGCCCTAGCGTGTATTGGTTTTCCTCGTTACGGTATCTATTGCGAACAGACTCCGTCATAGCTCCCTCCATTGCTTGTTGGGCGACCTTGAGCTCTCTTATAAGTGGCCATGCCTCGGACCCGTAGGTCGTCTCCGCTAACACCCACCGATCGAACAGCTCAGCCCTAAGGCATTGCGGTATTTTTGACCGAAATGATATCACGTAATACAATTTTCATATGATGCATCAAAATATTTGCAGTTTAATAGATATTAAATTGTATCAATCGCGACATCAGACCCTCCCGCGACACAGCCACCACCACACCGCCGAGGGTGGTCGATTCATGGACGTGTGTGAGGCGCGCGTGTTTATTCGCTCGGTTTCGTCCTCTATGTGAGTCGTCAATGTACATAATTGTGTGTCTCCGGGGTCTCAATTTGTGCGTTGCTCGTTAGCAGCCTGCTTGAGACTATCGGGCGCAAATTGGGTCGTTAGCGTTCACCAAATTGTCTTTCGTTTCGACGTTTCTAAGTAGAAATTATCAAGATATATAAGTATATATCTTGATAATTTTAGATAAAAAATTGCTTAGAATTTTTTTTGAAATTGCAAGACAAAGTTTTATTGCCTTTTCCTGGAGTCCGTTGTAATCAGGCGAGATATCGTTATCACTCTTCGGTACGACGGCATGCGTTAGGCTTTTTCACTCGTGGAGAAATGGCATCCGTATCACTATCATCAGCATGTTCAAGTCCACGCCTGAATAAAGGCTTTTCACATGAAAAAAGTAATAATTTGTAACCATCTCCACGTTCACTTGTGTCTGAAAAGGCATAATATGACTTGCTTTATCTTGTCTCGTAAAATATTAATTCACATAGTGTTCGTGGTAAGAGATAATAATCGGTTCAAACCTAAAATCTCTTACAGCTAAATAATCACCTATTTACGGGAAATATCAGAGTAATTTATCGTTAAGATAAAATTACAGTTTCTGGTAAGTGACGGCAGCTCGGCGAGTTCGGCGGCGTCGTAAAACCGGAGATTTGTTTTATACGTCCGCGGGCCGAGCCGCCGGGGCTCATTAATCAAGTTCCAGCGGCTGCAGCTTTCAGCCCCGCCCGGACGGACCACTTTAGAATTAGGGAGACGCAAAAAGTTGTCACCAAACTTTTTTATGGGCCTTTATATTTATCTATGAAATATTATTTTTTGCGATGTCTTCATAAAGCGACGGCCGTTAGAACCACGGCGGCGCGTGGACAGTCCACCACCGAATGACTTGACGGCGGCTTTTTTACTTTTTAAATAGAAACGTGTCCATAGAAGGAAAATGGCCGACCTTGAATTATCATCAGTATTTAGAACAGGAACGATTACGGTGGAAACAACCGTGACCGGAGGAGAGCGGTTTATTAAAAGCTCGTGCACCGGGAGCGCGTTTGAAATTTCATTGGTCGCCGCCTACCATCGCCTGTAATGATGAAAGTTTCAGAATCGTCTATTAACATGTCGTCATACCCGTTGCTCCAGTTGGGGCTCATTTTGCACCGATGTGGTGTGTGTTGTGTGGCATCGGTCTAGGGTTCGCGTGAAATGACAACACGTCCAGACAATTAACAACATAAAACACATACATATGTGTCCTCCAAAAGTATTACATTATTATAAATACTTATAAGTTGCTGATATTACCATGATAAATATCTATACAGTATAACGTTATTGAAAAAAGGCGCGAAAACTGTTCTATAGTGTAAAGACGGCCATGTGCAAATGATAGTACCACTGTTTGACGTTACATGCGGTACTGAATATCGCTCTATAGCAAACCAGGCCGTCTTCTCTCTATTGATAAAGTTCCATCGACATCATTTGCCGCTACACACCGGCCAGTATGTGGCGACACAGTCTCCATAACTTTACGAAGAAAATATTACAATGCACCGATGACGTGACCCAAACAATACTTGTAGGTTAAAATGGAAAACTACGCGTCGCGCGCCTCACTGAGCGCCCGTCGCCGCGCCGCGGCGGGTCGCACTGCATTTTCACAAATATTACACTGTTATTTGACTACGTACTGTGTTATAGCGAAACTAGTTGTTGCCCGAGGTTTCGTTCACGTGGGATTTAAATAAAAACTATTTTATCTCAGACCATTTTCCGATCGGCTCGAGTGAGTCACAAACATGTTAAATACACTCGTCTCGATTCTTGAACCACAGTTAGACCCGAGTAATTAGTGACAAGACGAGGCTAAAGCTGTTCTAACTTAATATCAAGTGCGATGATTTTGTTGTTTACCTTTAAGCAACGAGCGACCAGACGATATTTATATGGGGTCTGAATTCGTCCCAAGGCGGGTGTCGCGCTTCCAGTAGCGCGATTTAGATTACATACATACATACAGTCATGATTTTTTCCATGGCTTTCCGAGGGAAATTGAACCTCGGGTTCCTCTGTGATTGGCGCGAATACTGACCACTATACTACCGAAGAGTTGGGGTAGGTACAGACTACATCTTTCCACTTGTTACGATCATTTGATGCAGCTAAATGGCTATTCGTGGCTCAATTTTTGGCCCCCGTGGGAACAGAGACATGTCGGGTGGTGAACCACGATGCCGTTATTTTATAAGGTTCAAAAGAGTTAAAGTTCTTCGTTGCGTTCCTACGAGAAGAGGAAAGAGGGGTCAGGTAGTAAAGGTGTATTGAGCTAGGTGTATTGTTGTTGAATTTGAACAGAGGACTATAGGATATAGGATACTACTATCTCGGAAGGAGTAGGAAGAGACAGTAGTAGCTCGGGGGGCCGGGGTCGCTTACCTGTATACTTAAGTCTATTTGCCGGACAGGCTAAAAGACCAAGTACTCCCTGATTCATCATTATTGATTTAGATTAATATTAAGAAATGAGTGCTCGCTGCATTTTGTCGCTCTCGGAGACACCTGATGAGGTAATTCTGTGGGTGTCTTAAACCTTTATTCGTATTGTTGAGTGCGAACACCTTACACTTGTTTATTGCTGTTACGGGGCGGGTAAAAATAAGACCCTAAGGTCAATAAATATTATCATTGCGTAGGATACGATTACGTAACAATATGTACCGTGGTAGTCTAGTTGAACCTTGGTACTAGACGCGACTCGCGAGCGAAAGGTCGTAGCTTCGATACCGGTCCCATACCATTCGGTTATTTCAAACTCGTATACCAATATCGACAATATTGCAATTAAAATATACGGAGAAAGAAATTTTCGCGAGGGAACCTGTGGGTGTGTGAAGTCTACCAACTGGCACTAAACCAGCGCAGTAGACTGCGGCCTATTCTCCCCCCTGATTAAGGGAGGTCCGTGCCCCTGTAGTGGGGACGAATATGGAGTGGGGATGAAGATACTATTTGTTATTGGTACCACGAATAACCGTCCACGCATATTACAGTACGCGATGTGCCACAATAAAAAGTAATGTACATTCAAAATAACGGGCAGTAAAAATTATGAAATAAACTTCGTAAGCGCTGCGCTTCAAGGCACTGTACAGTGAAATACCGAATATAAGTGTTGTACACTTTAAACACCGTGTAAACTTTATATACTAAACTTTATACTGCGCAGTAAAATATTATACAGGAAGAGCGTTCTACTATGAAACTGTTGCACAGTAATTATCTATAGATGCTGTTATCTTATACCGTCCATATAACTCGGTTTATTTAATAACGGTGAGTGCGGCGGTAGTGATGGGGTGTTTTTATTTAATAAC
>WUAW01000112.1:17979-29995 GCA_017165845.1 Thaumetopoea pityocampa | reverse complement strand
ACTGGATACTGGCAGAATTGTACCAAACTGGTCAAACGCCATAAACCAAGAAGTGAAGTGAAGTGAAGTATAAATTAATGAATATAGTACTGAACAAAGTAATTTATTCTGTAATATGGTACTGAAGTACTCATACGCTGAAACGATGAATCAATGTTGCCAGATCTCGAAATAGGAAAAGAGGTGGAAGTGCTTAAAAATGTGGATTATCAATTAAAAAGGGGGAAAATTTTATTATTATTATCTATCACTGAGCGGAGATGTATGTGTTTGGATTATATTTTATATCTATTTATTTTTACAAAAGGTAGATTTTCAGCTGACTTAAGAAAAGTCTTTTAATTCGACTAATTTTTTATGTATGTTTACGCATAAGTTCTGCAAATATGAACCAATTTTGAATTATTTTTAAAGTTATTTTTTTAGGCAGGCATAATTAAACGATCATCATCACGAAAAACGAGCACCATGTAACGAGAAATTCACATAAAGAAGTTAATCATGAATTTATCCGTTAACGCACATATGCGAATCAGTCAGCTGTCAGTTTTATCTATATAAACATAGCCATCACTATCAGTTCGGTTTATAACGCCGTATCAGTACAGTTTTCAATGCCTATGTACAAACAAAACCAAATAAAAAAAATCAAATAAAAAAAATATACATTACATTTCTTCAATATATTGTCTTCATATTGGATAATTCAAATTATTTCTAATCAAGTAAATATTGCATGAAATTTCGTTATGAAAAATGAGAAAAAAATATTGATAGTATGCGTCTCCTTTTACAATATATATTATTGTAATTTGCAACTAACGCCAAGATAGACTATTTAATAGTGAATATTTTATCGGTTTCAATTTTCCAAAAGTCCAAAAATTAAGGATTTATTTATAAATTTGTGCCATATTAGTCTATAATTAGTCGTAAAATAAAACGAAAACTAAGCCTAACTACCTATATCGCAATAAAACTTACAATCTAAGTTATATATTTTTAAACAATATAATTATTTAATAGATAGAAAATTTTTGCTCTTCCGCAATTCGGATTTAGGAAGAGTAAATCGACTTCTTTGGCAGCATTCGAAGTGATCGAATTGATTTTAAGTAAAATAAATGCTAAGAGTATTAGCATTTATTTGGTATGTTTTTTAGTGTGTTTTGGTATTTGTAGAAGTATGTTTGTGTATGCTTCTGTACCTAGTACACTGGATCCTATTCTGCTTCTAGTCTTAAATACTTTTGCACTCTAAGGTTTGCTGGAAGAAAACTCAATTTTTGAGTTAAGCTCGCCTTTGTACATCTTTTTTCTATATTTACAAATGTATTTACCTGTTTGTGTACGGTAAGAATAAATAAATAAAAATTTTGGTATCTGAGAGTTTTTACAAAGCTAAGAATTTTCTAAAAAAATTATTAGTGTAATTCATATCATATTAGCTTGTATTGTTATTTTATTGTAAAAATATGTACATTCTTATCACAAGAATATCGTATCGTATGTTGGAATTATAAAAAATGATAATGCTGATATCCACTTTGAACTACAAGCAGACTACTTCGTTTTCCGGCCGTACATTGGGGCCACATTGAATGGTACTGTTAATAAGAGTGTCACACATTTAAGTATTCTTGTCCACAGTGTGTTTAATGTTGTGATGATATCGATAATTCACGCAAAAGGAACTCAGATACTTTAACTTCAAGTAGCAAGTAGTTGACAACTTGACCTCGGTAAAAAGAGCGTTCCAGAAGAAGGCATATTGTACAAGAAAAGAAGAGTTAATAAAACTGGAACTGTGAGGAAGACACAGAAGAATTAGATTATCTAAGGAGCGTAGGTTCTTGTTACATGCCAAATGAAGATATTGAAAGTGAGAAATTATATAGCTTAAGATATTAGAAGATATTAAGAACGTTTAGACTGAAGTGAGCGCTCGCAACCTTTAACGATGGCTAATAGGTAACCACTTATTATATTATATTATATATTCACATACTCCATATTTAATTTGTGGCTACATCTTCTTTGTTCTCTTTTCACTATCACCACTATAAAATATGGCTGGTAGAAAATGCCGTAGCATTAAGTCCGTCTTAAGATGTATAATGTATGAAATGTAAACAAAAAAATAATCTAAAAATCCATATAACAAATGCTTTATGTATATTGGATTGGTAGGTGCCTTCTTCGGCTAGTGTAAAATATCTGTGGCACTGGCTCCATCAGCCGCACTGTTCCTGCCACTGAGCAAATAAAAGAGTTGCTGCCAAAGAGTAAAGTAATATATACTGAAAGTTGCTGCTGCAGTGTCGCGTAACTATAATAATTAGGTATTTATTTTTAAAAGAATAAATCATATAAATATTTAGCAGTGACAGTATCGATTTTTTAATTTTGAATGAATGTAGCATGGATTTATGTAACAACATGTGATTTCAAACATGGAACACTGTATATCCATAAAATAGCTGTGTAGTCAATCGCGAGTGAATGACTTCGTATTCAATGAATGAAATATGCAAATCAATCGTTTCCATCAATCCAATCAAATCAAAGGCCATTTGCCAACCGATCGAATATTATTGTCGAAACGAATACACGATTTCGTAGTGAATATTGCTCAAATTTTGTCGTGTGAATGTTTACTTGTTAATTTTTTAGACATCAGTGGTAATTGACTGTGAACAATTTTGTTATGGTGACCATATTGTGCACCTATACCTAAGCGCGGTGTGCAGAACAAAGATCGAAAAATTTATTTACTTTTATCATATTCTTATCAGGATATTTACTGTGCTAAGTGATTTCACCGCATTGATGACGTCCGTTTGCACGTAATTATCGCAGGTGAGTGTTGTTTATGTTATAAAATGTTGAAAGTAAAAAGACTTCGACTCAAAAAAAATTGTTTGAGAAATACCTCTTTCACAATTTCACGAGATTGGTATCTGTAAATCTTCTAGCGGTGAAAGTATAACTCCGGAAATCTGTACAATAGGTCTATTGTTATGTTTGATCTTATTCAGTTCGATTATTTCAATAATTCGGTATGGTAGACTAACTCACGAATCGGTAATTGAGATTCTCGCATACAGAAACTGGTTTCCACGAGCTTGTTCGATCATAGGAAAGGAAAATAATAATCAAGTATTTTGTATTAAATTCAGTAAATTATCGACCAAATATACGACAGGTAAGTTTTTAAATTTTTTAACATTGAATTAATTCTAATTAGCAGTGAGACTTCGTGCGAGTGAAAACACAATTTTTTTATAGTGTACAATTATCCTAATGCATACTGGTGCTGATTTAGAGTGGTGTTTAATAAAATCATTAGTTGATTTTATGACAATCCTACCTTTACATTCCATAGTAAGGTAAAAAAATAGTGTACAATTTGTAGAATTATACGCTATTTAAAATCTATTATATTATCATTTAAAACTTTGTTCATACATCAAATAATAATATTATTATAATTTCTTAAAAAGCTATAATTGTCCCATGAACTCCATTTAAATATCTATTCTATCTATACTGCTATAAAATAGTCAAATTTCAAATTTAAAAACAACCTACTCAGATCGACTAATTAAGGGCTTCTGAAACCAAATCTGTAGATATTTGTTTGTTTGTTCGAGCTTCATGCAAAAGCCTGCAGGTAGATTTTGCTTAAGCTTGATTTTATTACAGTCTTACAGGTACTATTCTGACTTAAATACTGCGGTATGTTTCATCAAAATCGGTCCAATAGAATTGTAAATACAGCTTGATCTCTGTTTTACTAGCCGCCATTAAGGTATGAGAGGTCAATTAAAAGGGTTCTAAGGCTTTTTTTATATAAAGCTATGATTGTGTTGGTATTTCCCATGTAGTGGAAAACTGACATTCATCCACCGGCAAAGCATATCTTAATTAAGATTCCTTTTTTGTGGCCACTCAACCTGCTTCACACACCAGACTGTAATGAGACCTGGCATAGTACTTTGCATCCTGGGCATTAGTTGTTACCTTTAGGACATTGGTCTGCCTAATTGGGGGACATTTTCTGATATGAGATTTGATATTCTAGAGTTTTAGGATCATAATGTCCATCAATATAAACATAATAATCCACATCAGTTGTTAAGAAAATATTTCTTAACAACTGATGTGGAGTCGATAATCATAGGAGTGTGTGTATGTATGCATGCATGTGACAGTACAAATGGATATTGTGTATTTAAATGCTCTCTGGTTAAAACAAACTCCATGAACAACTCTATGAACCATCTCCATAGGATGAACTTATCTAGCAGCAGGTCATTTAGGAATTGTGACATAAAAGTGGAAATCATGGAACACATATCATGCTGCTGTGATGCATTGGCTAGAAAGCGAATAGATCTTGTAGGTTTGTTGTACCCCAAACCTAAAGACTTTAGACCCTTAGTTCCCAAAGTGGGTCAGGTGGACCCTCAGGGGTTCACGGGAGACTTGACGGGGGTCTACGTTGGCATATGCAAATTTCCATAGTTAGATTTAATCTTCACATTTTTTGTCGAGTTTTGGGAATATGCTAGAAATGTAGCTGCAGGGGTCCACCGGAACCAGCTAAATTTTGAAAGTGGTCTATGAGAAAAAAGTCTGGGAACCTCTGCTTTAGACTCTTCACTGCTTAATTAATATGTAGCTTCATTGAAGCTGCCTTTGTAAACCTAGCACAAGAAGGGATTCGGGCCCATGGCCCTAATTTATTAGAGAGAGATTAGAGCTATGGGCAGCATAAAATATACAGGATGTAGGATGGATGGACGTGCATGGAGGCAGGAATGCATGGGCCCACACAGGTCATGTTAAGATAAGAGATTCCTATAATTGTAACATTCCATATCTGATTTCTTTTTATCTAATAGTACAATAAGTTTTCCAATAATAGTACAACACTAATGTTTATTTATAATCAGTTTTTAATTTGTTTAAGAATTTTTTTATCTGTTTATCAATTAGAGTGTTGAATTTTGCCAAAGCAAATGTGGATGTTAGTTTGAAACCAAAACTAAATTGGAATCCACAACAGGTGGTATAAACTTCGTTTAAATTCAGTAGTTTTAGAGTTTAAACACAGACAATTTGTTTCATTTACTGCAAATCAAAAGTATATACACCATATATAAAGTATATATTCCGTATATAAAGTATATATTCCGTATAAGTGGCTAACTAATATTGACAGTCAGGTTAAAATTTCGAGAAATCTCCTTTGGTTTTGAATTTAAAGGTCTCTCCTTTAACTCCATTTATATAAACAAGCATGTACATCAGGAGGTGCTTACTTCATAAAATAATCTGAAGATGAATGAATGGACGGAATTGACTATTTTATAACCCTCACGTCTATTATTGTATTAGACGTGGCCGCTAACTATGGGCCTTATGAGGAAGCTCGGGGTCGCTCAGCGTGCCATAGCACGCTTAAAATGCGCTTAAAATTCCCTGCATGATCGAATCAGAAATGAAGAGATCTGTAGTNNNAACTGACATAGCGCAGTGTATTAGTAGGCTGAAGTGGCAATGGGCAGGGCACATAGCACGAACAACCGATGTCCGTCGGGGCTGCAAGGTGTTGGAGTGGCGGCCACGAACTGGATAGCGAAGTGTGAGCAGGCCTTACACAATGTGGTCTGACGAGGTCGTCACCAGGTGTGCTGTAACCAGGTGGTTAGGGTTGCGGGAGGTCGCTGGATGAGGGCAGCGCAAGACCGATCTTTCTGGAAATCCTTGGGGGAGGCCTATGTTCAGCAGTAGACGTCTTTGGGCTGAGATGATGATGATGATGATGACGTCTATTATCCCGAAAGGGGTAGGCCGAGGCGCACATAGTAGCAACATTACATTCGCCGAGGTGTTTCCTCATCCAGTGTGACTGGGGACGTGTCGTCCCTATATTTCAAATACAAATTTCCTCCTAATGTATTTATATATCAAAAGCAAGTAATAAGCACACAAATTATGATTTGCACAAAATTTATTTTATTCTATAGCCTAGCAGGCAACCTCAAACCTATGGCCACGAGAATACTTAATCATGCTGCTCTTATTGTTTTGGCTAAAAAACTATAAATTTGATAAAAAAATTATTAAAAACAATGGTTATAAAATAGTAGTTTGACGCGCCTCATAGGTCGCCGCCATGACTTGTCGCAGTCCTATGCAGGATTCTTTCTGCTGAAAACAGGCTTAAATAGAAACAGGCTCAGGGGGAGGTGGCGGGCTGCGTCCGGCATGCTTCCACAGAGGGGTCGGGGAGCTAGGCTCCTTGTATACGGGAAGACAGACGTAAGGTCCGTGCAAAACAGACCTAAGGTCGACCCTCTATATCACAGTAATAAGAGACATTTTTCCGAAAATAATTTTATTGAATTTTTGTATTAGCCTAGTAAACTCTATTGAATACACAGACTCCCGTAATTTTATGATGAATAGAAACCAAGATATAACTTTTCTTACAACCGTACCAGATGGGAAGAGCAATACATAACGGTTTTTGAACTCTCCTGTGAAATTTCATTGAATGCACTTACTAGGTTTTTAAATTGCGCAGCCGGTGTGCTCACTGCACCGGCTGCGCGATTACAGAAGAACGCGTGCAGGTTTTAGTGGACGCAAACCACACAATCGATATGCTCTCGATATAACGGTATATGTTCGGCATTTTTCGCACGTAAATATATAATGTTAGGCTACCTCAAACTTATGACCTCGACAAGCAGCGCAGGCGCTTGACCACTATCCTGTCATTCTCTTGGCTAACAAAAAAAAAAACAATAAATCAGACAGATAAAAAATAAATGAATAACGAACAGTACGTTTAGTAACTGTTACACAAATTGAATTTATTACAATTAAAATTAAAAAATATTTTGATTGTAATTGTGAAGTATTTATTTTAATACCAGATGTAGCTTACGGCTCGGTCAACGTATATATACAAAGTTATTTAATTATATTATCTCTACTAGCTTTTGTCCGCGGCTCCGACCACGTGAATGTTGGTTTTACGCTACATGGGAAATCCCGACACAATCATAGAATTATACAAAAAGCCTGAACGGACCACATA
The DNA here is from genome assembly GCA_017165845.1 of Thaumetopoea pityocampa. Lineage (NCBI taxonomy): Eukaryota > Metazoa > Arthropoda > Insecta > Lepidoptera > Notodontidae > Thaumetopoea > Thaumetopoea pityocampa. The sequence goes on along the minus strand of WUAW01000112.1, from coordinate 22,881 downwards.
TACTAGTTCTCGTACCTTAACGGCGGCTACTAAAACAGGGGTCAAACTATATCTTCCATTCTATTGGACCGATTTTAATGAAACATGCCGCAGTATTTAAGTCAGAAGGTCTTTGCGTGAAACTCGAACAAAAAAACAGACAAACATCGGCAGATTTGGTTTCAAACGCCCTTAATTAGTTTTTTTTAATATCGTTGATTTACAAAATTTTTACATTTAACAATTTTATAATATAGTTAATTTATCTCTATAAAAAGTTGTATGAATATGTACGAGAACTCGAGTAAAAATAGTATTTGGAATTTCTTGTAAATGTGTAATTATTTCGGGACTTTCCATTTAACGCGAAAACCGACATTCAAGCGGGAGTAACCGCGCGCGAATACTAGTTACAAAATAAGTTAATTTGCAAATAAACTGCAATTCCCTGGCTTTGACAGATAAAGATACGCGATTAATAGATAAAAGGATGTAGTACATAGAATTGACAAGATTAGTTTGAAACGTAGTTTTGTATTGTTATTGATCACTGCGCATGTTCGGACGTGTGGCCAGCATGCGTTCTAGTTTTTTTTATAATAATAATATTCTGGAGACACACACACACACACACACACACTGATCTAGGCACAAACTAAGATTCTATGTTTTTAGGTACTAGACAAGGCCGTATTATACATACTTATGTATTAATTACATATACTACATATAATTACAATACATGAATAGATAATAAATAGGTCCATGATTCGGATACAAACATTTGTGCACATCACACAAAGTTTGTACGTATCAGGATTCGAACGCGGTCGAATTCGTTGGCCAAGCATGGAGATTATATCAAATACCTCCATTTTAAGCAGACCATATCTAGCAGTGGACGTTCACGTTCTGATGAAAGCGTGGTGTGGTTCGACCCTGGCCTAGGGGGGCGGCCCATAGCCGCTGAGTGTGACGATCATTAGAGGACTGTATCCAGCAGTAGAGGTATGATGGTGGTGATGATTTTACATACATATATACACTGCTGGGAATGGTCCCCCTTAAAAAGGACGAATTTGCCACAGTCTCCGCGCTTGTCAGACATCTTGGAGGTCGCAGTAGATTTTGATACATACATACATACACTCATGCCGATATCCCATAGGGGTAGGCAGATACTATAGTATATACTATATACATACAGTCACGCCTCTTTCCCAGTGGGGTAAGCAGACACCACTTCTTTCCACCTGCTACGATCGTTTAATGTAGCAAAGTGGATATCCACAGCCCACATTTGGCCCCTGTGGGCAACGAGACGTGTCGGGTGGCGAACCACGACGCCGCCATTTTATAAAATGGCGGCGTCAAACTTTAATCATTATTGTACCTTATAAGGTACAATAATGATTAAAGTTTCTCGTTGCCTACCCACGGCTTAGTAGAGAGGAAAGGAAAAAGGATGAGGTAGGAAAAGTGTATTGAACAAGGAATATAGAATTTAGGAAAAGGACTATAGGGTATATGATACTACTATCTCGGAAGGAGTAGAAAGAGACAGTAGATTTTGATTGTGTAACAAAATAACGCTGGTGCCCATTATCTGGCGCATCCCTCAGCTGGTTTTCACAGCGTCCACAGGGGAGAGATGGAGTGACGCTATTATTATGCCAGCGCCACGCAGCAATTAAATAATAAGACATATTAATAACCTTTGTACGTGGATGTCATCAGTGCTTTAATCAAAACACGTTTGGTGGACGTAGAACGACCTTCTATGGGTTTCGTTTGCGTAACTAAACAGGTATGGGTGAAGCCTTATAAATATTTAATACGTAATTACATACGCCATACACGTTAGACATGTGTACGTATGTGGGTTCTCCTCGGGTATTTTAATAGGGAATAAGGTTCTCAGATTTTTTTTTTCTCATAGACCACTTTCAAAATTTAGCTGGTTCCGCTGGACCCCCTGCAGCTACATTTCTACCATATTCCCAAAACTCGACAAACAGTGTGGAGATTAGATCTAGCTATGGAAATTTGTGTACGCCAACGTAGACCCCTGTCGAGTCTCCCGTGGACCCCTGGGGATCCAGCTGGACCACTTTGGGAACTAAGGGAATATATGATTATTCGATTGATACTTTACATCGGAATATTTCCATACAAAAGAACTCCAGGGAGTTTTGACGGTAACCCGAGTGAAACGTCACTTGAAGTTTTATTTTAACGGTTTTTATTAGTTTGTGATATTTAATATAAAAAATAGTGTTGTTTTGTGTATTAATCGTCAATAATCGTGAACAATATTGAAACATTGGAATAAAACTGTAAATAACATAGCAAAGTGACTGTATTTTTTCAAGGCAATATAGGCCTGCGGGATAAGTAGTATTCGTCGGATTGATCAACTCCCAAGAAACAATAAAATATGACACACCGACATTTTATTGATAACATGAAAAGTATTATATCACTTGGAAAATGTATACACTCGACACTGGCAGAAATGGCCCGAATTCGCAGCCAATTGCATTATGAAAAATAGATGAACTAAAAAGAACTCTGGTACTATATATGTCATCGCTTAAATTTTAAAACCCCGTAACATAAAAGTAATATTGGAATGTCTCAATTGGAGCTTTCTCATGCATGGTTGATTATTATTAAAAAAAATGTATCTTTTTTTTTAAATCCTCTGTTTCAATTCCTTTCTAAGAAAATTGTTTTTTTTTATTTAAGTATACAGTTTTAGTTTTTATCGTAGTCAGCTCCAAAACTCCTGTTCCCTATACTTTCTGATATGGTTATTCGTGCTCTAGAATCATTGATGCAGCATATTATTTCTTGGTTTTACTAATCACTGCTGTCTATTAAAATAGTTTCGGCGCTTCCACTGATAAAAATCTGATTTTATCAGTTACGGCCACAGTCGTTGACAGTCGTTCCAAATGTCGCCCCACCAGCGCGTTTCATGCACCATTGATTATTATTAACTCGTTAGTAAATATGAAAAAAGGCCCATATCAATTTTTTTCTTTTATATACATACATAAATACACTCACGCCCATATCCCATGNNNCAGAGACCATAGTACATATTACATACATACATACAGTCACGCCTCTTTCCCATTGGGGTAGGCAGAGACCATCTCCTTCCACCTGCCACGATCGTTTACTGTAGCAAAGTGGCTATCCGCAGTTCACATTTCGCCCCCGCGGGCAACGAGACGTGTTGGGTGGCGAACCACGACGCCGTCATTTTATAAGATTCAAGTGTCAATATTCCTCATTGCGTTCCCGCGGCTTTTTCTTTTATATTTGCTTTTATATATTTTTTTTCTTTTTCTTTTATTTTGTAGAAATCACTAGAAAACTTCATATTACAGCATTATAAGGAAACAAAATGAATTTCAAACGTGTTGTTTTGGTACATATAAATGACGTTATTATTGTTAATCGATCACAATATTATTATTATTAATCGGTTGGTATATTAAAGCCAATGTTTTGTGTACCTGTTAAAACTGCCAGCCCATAATGGCAAAGGAGCTGGCTGTTGTGTGGGTCTGACGTGAATATGCATGATTATGGTAATGGCAATATAATGATTATATAATACTTAATAACGTTTGAAAATATTTGTACGCCACTGCATGTTGGCATAACATAGCGAACTTTAAAACAAAATCCATTTTGTTCTTACCACCTATGTTAAGCAATTAATAAATGAATTGAAATTGAATATAAAAGTTGGTAATGCGAAAATTTTAGTTATATGTCCAATATGATATTATTATGTATTCTTTGTTTATGCTGCCAACATCCGTAAATTGTATTTTAGGCAACTCATTTTTTTCTTCCCATTCGAATTTACTGTCAATAACATTATGATTACCTTCACTATGATCTGATATTACATCTATAATTCGTCTTCGTTTTATAGACCTAATTTCTTCTTCAAAATTATCAGGATTATCATTTAAATCTCTTGCAACACTTTCCATTTTTTTAAGTTGATATTAATAGTGATCAACAAAATTGAAAATATGCTTATGGCTCCGCGTACATTTCTTATGCATCGTTGATTATTATTAAAAAAAAATGTTTCTTTTTTAAAAAAAAATTGACTGTTTCAATTCCCGGCAATTTTTTTTTTCAAAATGTAATTATCGTTTCAGTTCTTATCGCGATCAGTTCAAAAACTCCTATTCGTTATACTTTTTTGATTTCGTCTTTCACGCTCTAGAACCTTAGTTCCCAAAGTGGTCCAGGTGGACCCCCAGGGGTTCACGGGAGACTCGATGTGGGTCTACGTTGGCGTACACAAATTTCCATAGTTAGATCTAATCTTCACATTTTTTTGTCGAGTTTTGGGAATATGGTAATGTAGCTGCAGGGGGTCCACCGGAACCAGCTAAACTTTGAAAGTGGTCTATGAGAAAAAGAGTTTGGGAACCTGGTTTTGACAGAAGGCCATTTACTTATAACAAATGTCATTGAAAAGTGGTAAAATAATGTTATTAGGTGCGTAGTTGACTTCTTAATGTTGGCGGCACACCACGCGCCGGCGCATGTTAATATAGTTTCGACGTTTCCTCTGATAATAATCTGAATTTATCAGTCATGACCACACTGACACTGTCATACCACGTTTCGTAATCCATCTGCCACCACCGGCGTGGTAGATACGACGGCAGTTCAACCCTTTAGAAACTATTCGGAAAGATATATCGCTCATCCAATAGAATAATGACGTAATTGCAAAAAAGTTAAAAATTTATTTTGCGTTTAATTTGGGTGATTTGTTGTTTAATATGGATTTTTTTCGAGAATGCTCAAATTATTAATAATAATCTATAAATAAATTATTAAATTATGATAATTGATATGATTTACAAAATGGACTTTATT
>WUAW01000110.1:3575-15502 GCA_017165845.1 Thaumetopoea pityocampa | reverse complement strand
GCGATCCTCACCAGGTCGTCGGTCCATCTCGTAGGTGGCCGTCCCACACTGCGCTTGCTAGTACGTGGTTGTAAATGTGTATGTGGTGTATAATGGTAATATGTGTAGGTGGTGTGTTGTGGTGTAGTAAATGTTTATATTTCTTGTAAAATATTGTTGATTGGACATGACTGCTTTTGCTCGCCAGCTCCTTATTAATGTTACCTGTATTTGCCGAAGTCCATGTAAGCTTGGTACAGGTGCCCGAGTAAGGCGAACTTGTCGTTCCTTTGCTTCACGCCTCGCAGTGCTGACAGCCACACCTTCACCGCGAGCCGCTGCTCGTTCTGCCCGTAAAGACGCACACCTCGCTCGATCTGAAATTACCAAAATAATTATGTAAATAACGGGAACTTTTTAGCGGGTGGAAATGCCTAGCGCATTCACCCACACCGCGCACATGGCAAAGGAATGAAAGGTTTTTAGTGTTATAAACTTTTTATTTCATTCCAAAACAAAATATATGTGTGAATGCGGTGGAAATGCGTTCCACACGGAATATCTGTGAAGTCACCCCGAGTGATCGGCTGAAGAATAGGGATAAGGGTATGACATGGTGACAAGGATCGAGAAAGGAATGCTCCAATGGTTTGGTCATTTAGAAAGAATGAGTGAGATTCAAATAACGAAACGAATATATCGGGCAAATGTGAGTGGAAGTGTCGGAAGAGGGCGCCCAGGAAAAATCTACTTTGATGAAACCAACAACTTGTTTCAAGGTCAAAAAGGTCAAGTTCGTGGCACTCTTAATTGACGAAAGTGTATGAAAAGATGTATGGTTGAGAATGAGGCGAAAGAGGTGTGTCATAATCGTGGTATACGGAGAACTGTGGTCTCTGCCTATCTTTATGGGATACTGGCGTGAGTGTATGTATGTATGTATTTTGTTCTGTTGAAGGATTTCTTACTTTTCTCCGAGCGAGATATTGATCCAGCCTTGATCGACAGGCTGTGAAGCAATCAAGCAGCCCGGCAGTAGGAGGTCGGTGCGCTGGACCGAACCTGGAACCCCATCGTAGGGCTCCATTACGATGCTCCACAGGATAGTCTTCTGCGAACGGGTACAGTTCTGTAACATTAAAAGCTGCCTTTGGAACATGCTTAAAAGTTTCTTTAGAAAAGCCTGCGGTAAGCTTCATCAACATGATCAGCCCGTTAAAGCGCATTGCTGGACAAAGACTTTCTCCTTAAAAAGGAGGGATTTGCCATAATCTCCGCGCTTGGCAGTCGTGTTGAAGATTGAGTATATTTTGATCGAATTACAGGATAACGCCGTTGCCCATTATCCTCGTACATTCCTTAGGTGTTTCTCACACAGCAAAGCTTAAGGAACAGGTGAAAAGTGGCATCATCGTACTGATTCTTGTCATCTGTCTTATCATCTTACTATAGGATACTTGGTCTTCTACCATCGCACATTTCATACGCTATTTTCTACCACATACAGTTAAATTAAGGAACAAACTCCCACAATGGTCTTCTACTGATATAGAATATTCACGAGAAGTCTGTAAATTTTTCCTGGAAGCATCGCAAATTATCAGTAACTTCCCGGGTGTTGCGGGGTGTCTATGGGAAACAGTGATTATAGTTTAAAAAAAATTGAAACTTTTAAAAAATTGAATTATAGACGAAGTATATTTCTGTCGACATTATTTCCACTTTGTTGCCATCAATGCCATGGTGCACTGTCTCTTGTTAAGGCAGTCGTATTCCAAGAGAATTTAATATATCGGGCTCTATTTTATATTTCGACTGAAGACGATAAGGAAAAGAAAGCGAAAGGCTTTCATCTTCCTATGATATGATACGATACCAAGAGCAGGATAGAGATGTTGGCGTACCTTGTGGCTCGTCATGATGGTGTCGTGACGGATCAGGAGAGCTGAGCAGTCGTGTTGCCGACAGCTGGTGAGCCGGCACCCCGCTAAAATAAAAAACAAACTTAGGTTCAGTTAAAACGACCCCTTAAAATTAGCAAACGAACACCCATCATACCTGATAGCAAGTCTGACCTAGGACCTGTTATTCAATCAAAATCTACTGCGATCTCCAAGATTATGGCAAGATTATGGCAATGAGGATAAGGAGGAGACATGTCCAGCAGTGGATTTCCAAGGGCTCGGGATGATGAACCAAAATAAAAACCAAAATAAACATGTTTACCCGAGGAACTCGCGCGACTCTATCGAGTCCCATGACATGTTCCGCGGGTGAAGACGGCAGCGTCACCTGCCGGCCGGATGCATCGCGTCCTCTCGCTCGCACACCGCGCAAGCTTTCTGCAGAGAAAAAGACAAAGGTACCATTTTATTTCATATTTGATACATTAAAATTTAAGATGCACTTTAATAATTGACAAGTAAAACCAAATAAGTTTGGAGAAGTTTTTGAATTTGTAGATTCAGAAGATAAATAAATAAACAAATAATTTTATATTTTATTTTTATTTATAAAGGTAAGTACTTAATGTTATACACACAGTTCGATTCAAATGAGAATAGGATCGAATTTGCGCCATATTGTGACATCATAGCTGTCAAATCAAACTAATAATGACTTTAAATAATTAAATATTATATTTGATTGATTTACTATTATTTAACGTTTTTATTTAAATTTGATGCGAGACTTTTTATTATATATATACTATTTAAACAAAGTATTCTTCGCAAGCCGTATTTTTCAAGTGACATTTTACAGATAGAGGTCATTGACGTTCCTATTCTTATTTGAATCGCATTGTATTTAACTTAATTTAATCTGTATAAGTAACTTCTAATGTTATTTATAAGCGACTGATGCGAGAGTGCGAGGCGCGTGGTAGCTAGCGCAAACTGGTTTATTCCGGTTTTAGTCACTGTGTATACAAACACTGCTACAAACGCAAAAACGTCTCCAAGCTGGTTTATCTGTATCCTGTGATTCAACAACCTGCTATTTTTAAGACGCCTTCCAAGCGTGCGGGCCATGACAAATTTCCTCTTTTACGAGGAGCCCTCTTTGCTCAGGAGTGGAATTGAGCTTTGTGAAGGTTATTTTATTAAGTATAGTATATTACAATTTCTAGAAATTTAATTTATCTCATAAAGTGAGGGTGGGTGTTGGTCAGAGTCAGTCTTGTGGATAAAACACGTAGTCAGAACATCTCTAAAAGAAACGGATTAAACGATAACAGAATTTGTGAGCTGAAGCTAGCTAACCAGCTAGGTTAGCTGCTCTATGGCCAGCTAACCAGCTGGCCATAGAGCAGACGAGTCCTAACGTAGAAATAATACAGTGGTGCCGACTCTGTTGTAACAGAACTCAACTAAATTTGGTCCCTCTCTATCTTTATCTAATGTCAAACGCCAAAACGATATGGCCACAATTTTGGTGCTGTCAGTTTCGTTTAGGAACGTCAAAATCAAAAGGTTTAGGTGCGATTTCGGAACACACGGACTAAAGATATGCAAAAACGCAACATTTTTTTGAACCGTTTAACAGAAACCTAGGTCGGTACTCGCAATAAATGTTTGCTATCTCGTTTTGGCGTTTGACATTAGAAAAAGATAGAGAGGGATCAAATTTAGTAAAGTTCTGTACAACAGAATCGGCATCTGTGTGTGTGTGTGCCGGAGTAGGACAAATTCGTAATATCGATTGACATGGATTTGGACAACGTAGTCACAAAATCAACGGGCAGACCGGCTGCATACAGCGAGTGATGACGGATTCACGCACACAAACATATAAGTACGAAATCTCAGATCAAAATTTGAAATTTTAGAAAAAAATGTAGTTGTGATATCAAAAGGAGAATGACGGCGGGTATTGAATGGTGCCCTGTAATCCATTATGAGTAGTCAAACAGTCTTATAAAAGGCTTGTCTGGCTATTCACAATAGTGTTTTGGTGCCTACACTTATATACGGCAGTGAATCGTGGGTATGGCAAAAGAATGAAAGTCGCGTGAATGCGGTGGAAATGCGTTCCCTGAGGAGTATCTGTGGAGTCACCCTGAATGATCGATCCAGAAATAGAGTGATAAGAGATCGGTGTAAGTAGAAGTATGGATTGAGAAAGGAATGCTCTAACGGTTTGGTCATTCAGAAAGGATGAGTTAGATTCGAATGACGAAACGAATGTACCGGGCAAATGTGAGTGGAAGTGTCGGAAGAGGGCGCCCAGGAAAAACTTACTTTGACCATATCAACAATTTGTTTCAAAAAGGCCAAGTTCGCAGCACCCTTAATCGACGAAAGTGTATGAGAAGATGTATGGATGTGGATGAGACGGGAGAGGTGTGTCAGGATCGTAGTATGTGGCAAACTGTGGTCTCTGCTCACCCTTATATGATACCGATGTGAGTATATATATGTCCTAGATTTAAAAGATTTCTAACATACTTATGACTGAATTATAAAGTTCTGTGTATTTAAAATTTTAGATAAAATTTATTGGTAAAATAAATATAAAAAATTTAATCAACTATCTAAATGTACATGCAGCCTTAGCGTTATACTCGAGTTTACGGTACTAAAGCCAAGCTCATCCAGAGCTAGCCTTCTGTATCTATCTATTTTGTGGCGTATTACGGTTTCTTTTCATGTACGCGGTCAAAATTGAAAACAAAATGGACTGTGTCCGAAAGTATACATCGAGTGGTCCGGTCTTATCACTATTCTTATCGGAAAATCATCATTACCTTGCTTAAGCAAAAATATCGTGGTAGACTTGGTTGTCCATTGCACGTCGCCTATGCTGATCCGTGTACGTTAACATTTGAAATCTGCGCAATAAATAATTTATTTATTTTAAAGTTCATAGACATTGGTGGTAATTCACCTGTAACAGAACTTAAGTAAATTTTGACTCTCCCTGTCTTTCTCTAATGCCAAACGCCAAAACGAAATAGCCACAATTTTGGTGCTGTCAGTTTCATTCAGAAACGTCAAAATTAAAAGATTTAGACCCGATTTCAGAACACACTTTTGAACCGTTTGACAGAAACGTATGTCGGTACTCGCTATAAATGTTTGCTATCTCGTTTTGGCTTTTGATATTAGAAAAAATAGGGAGACACTAAATTTAGTTAAGTTCTGTTACAACAGAATCAGCACCATTATGTAAAATAAACTGAATTCCTAAGGCGTTCTGTGCCAGTCAAACTTTGGGTGATGCCGAGTTAATAAGGTGTATTATTAGTAAAATTAGCAATTTGTAAAAATATAATAGATAATAAAAAGATAGAATATTCGTGGTTAACTCGCGATCCAAAGGTAGCGGGGTCGATCCTAGTGCTGTACCACTGGTTTAGTTTAAACTCAAGTACGGTGTATATTGTAGACACCAGTTTGTTCAACGGAGAAGGAAATCTCATTGAGGAAACTTGCGTGCCCTCATGTGTGTGTCAAATCTATTAAACCGCTCTAGACCAACGTGGCCGAATGAGATACAACCTAAATAAAATTACACTAAACATACATAGATATAAACATACAAATACATACAATTAAATACATAAAGACACAAATACAGAAACTCTGAATTTATTGAGATGATTCGGCCATTACACACTGAAAAAGTTCACAAATTCTAATTTTAAATGCGTAACGCTTGTTAGATTTTTTTTTGAAGAGGCAAAGAAAGAGCTGATTGAATCGGTAACGATTCATCATCATCATCAACATCATTTCAGCCCGTAGCTGTCCACGGCTGAACATAGGCCTCTCCAATTGAATTCCAGCGCGACCGGTCCATAGCCACCTGCATCCAGTGAGACCCAGCGATCCTCACCAGTAACGAATATTGGATAATTTTTTTTCTATGTGAAAGACACCGTAGGAAAATATCGTTAGAAAACGTAAGTTTCTCTAAAGTAAGTGGATAAACACAGATACTGAAATTAAAAAGTTAAATTTATTTTTCTTATACAATTTCATTTTTATCCTATTCGCAGTGAACTCGCCTCTTTGTAAGCACTTAAGCTGTCTAACAGCATAACATAATAAGGTTTTATGTTACGACGCTAAACAAAGTTATGAACGACATAAATACACGTAAGATGTAGCGAGGGCGAAAGATCTACTTATAGGAATGAAGTCTTCGAAAAATAAATGTCAGTCGTCATAATTTTGTGTTTTTATAATACACAGGCTTTCAACTTGCCATTGGTGGGCAAATAGAAAGTATAAAGTAAATAACGATAAATGCTCAAAGGGGTCTTGGGGCCATATTGGATAAAAAAAATATTGATTTTTTTTAAGTGGGCATCATTTCGTACAATTGATTAGTTTAATAAATTTAAGAAAAATAAAACAGTATTTTCTTAAAAAATTAGTCTTTTCCTTTAGTTTACAATATAGCATTACTTCACAGAATCTAATACTTATAAGCGACATTATGGGATTACTTTTTTTAAATTTTCCTTTTAAACAGATAGCCAAGTGATCCAAGCCCATACAGCCTTGTCCGCGGCTCCGCACGCGTGAATGTCGGTTTTCAGCTACATGAGAAATCTCAAAAGATAGATTTATATAAAAAACCTAAGAACCAGTTTTACGCAAAAATTAGCTAGTAGATTTTTGTCAAACTTTTCCGATTTAAATATTGCGGCATGTTTAATCAAAATTGGTCCAGTAGAATTGAAGATACACCTTGATCCCTGTTAGTAGCCGCCGTTAAGGTACGAGAGGTCAAGTAAAAGTGGTTCTTAAGCTTTTTATATAAATCTATGATCGTGTCGGGATTTCTCATGTAGTGGAAAACCGACATTTACGCGGACGGAGCCACGAAAAAAAGCGAGTAAGTATTAAAAGTCATATCACATTTACTCAAAACGTCGGATGTAATTTTGTAAAGTGTATTTAAGCGGGGCGTGTGCCGCTGAAGATCTGAATTTCTGGGTTAACTCACCTCTGACCTAGGTCAAACTCACAGTGCACCTAAATAACATCTAACTTTGTAGGTCACATTGAATTCGATTATTTTCTGATTCTGCATGTATATATTAACATACAATTTTAAAATATAGTGCAAGGAAAGTAAAGAGAAAGTAAATAATTTTTTTTTGAAATTCAAAACAAGAATGTCTTTTGAATTGTAATTAAGAAAATATAATTTCAGTTTTCCGCTATATGAGAAATCTCGAAACAATTTTAGATTTATATAAAAAGCCTTTACAGCATTTTAATTTGAACTCTCGTACCTTAACGGCGGCTACTAAAACAGAGATCAAGCTGTATCCACAATTCTGCCGTACCGGTTTTAATGAAACATGCCACAGTATTTAAGTCGGAATAGTACCTTTAAGACTTTAATAGTTTGGCCAAAATCTACTCGCTGGTTTTTGCGTGAAGTTTAAACAAATAAACACCGACGGATTTGGTTTCAGAAGTCCTTAATTAGTTAGATCGACTAAGTGTAGTAGTTTTTTTTTCAATATTATTAATTTACAAAATTTAACATTTATATATTTTATAATAGTATATATAGATATCTTATACTGTAAAGAACTAATTAAAATCTAAAGCCAAATTTCTGACCTCTAAACTAGGTAAAATCTGTGGCTTGTGAAAAGTTTCTAACTTTTAAATAAGCTAATCGGTTAAAACAAAAAATACAGTTATTAAACATATTCCAAATATTATAAATAAAGTTATTTAACATATTCCATTAAAACATTGGATGAAGTACAAGTCATATCTAACACTCTTCTAACAGTAATTAATCCAGTTAATTTTAAAATTTTATAATCGACTTCAATTACACCGATTTCTATATTTTTAAAAGCTATGACCGCATCTAATAATAGAACGTAAAATGTTACACAAAAATACAACATTTCGGGCGGTTAAAAATAATATTATAATGGAAAATCGTTACTTACTGACGACATTTTTCCTATCTCATGTTCTTAACTCGTATCCACAGTGTTTCACATAAAATATTTAATACACGACCGACGAACATATATGTATAAACTGATATTTTGTTATTTACAATGTGAATTATTTATAATATGCTATTTTATTATANACATTTTTCCTATCTCATGTTCTTAACTCGTATCCACAGTGTTTCACATAAAATATTTAATACACGACCGAGGAACATATATGTATAAACTGATATTTTGTTATTTACAATGTGAATTATTTATAATATGCTATTTTATTATTAATTTTAATGTCGCGAGTCCTTGTGGGCAGATCCCACCCCGGTGAACGAGGGATGTTGTGCTCGCAGAACAGGGAATGGCGTTGAGTGGTTATTGTGCTGTACAATATTTAATGATACATAAATGGGGAGACATCAATGGCAGAAAATGTATTTGCTGTAAGCAAACTCAACTTTTCACTAGAGTCAAAAACCCGTCGCAAAATCAGAAAAAAACATCATAGCTTTTTAACCAGATAAGACATATAGATACTATAAAATATAGATATAACCAGATTAGATATATAAATACTTTTTACCAAAAAGTATCCATATATGTATCTTATATCGTTAAAAAAACTTTTTTTTTGGAACGATATTTTTGCTCTAGTTAAAAGTTGAGTTTTAACTTATACAGATACGTTTTTTCCCATCGATATGCATCAGAAAGTGTAGCAGCCTTTTTCCCTGATCGTCATGTCAGCTCACATATATGTATGTACACTGGCAGATATGAGTCTCTTTTAAACATTGCAAACTAAAGCGGACGTGTACCACTTATTACACACCGACTGAACACAACCTTATTAGGTCATCGTTGTACATAGTCAGGGTGGCTGATAGGAATTCCTTTCATTATTTATTTATTGTAATAGTTTGGAATTTGCTCGTCACCGAAGTAAAGCATTTAAAGCGAAATTTCGAAATTTTTTCCATTAATTTGTTGAATCATCATCACAACGATAATTTTTATTGTTAATTTTTATGTATTAGTATCAAAAATTATATATTATAATGACATTAAAAATCTTAAAAATTGTATTAATGTATAAAAAATATATCTTAAAAGTACCTATAAAATAAATACTTATAAAACTGACTTTCAAAAAATCTGACTCAGATCGACTAATCAGGCTTCTGAAACCGAAACAGACTTTTTTCTTCACGTCTGTTTGTTTGTTTGTTCGAGCTTTGCTCAAAAACCAGAAGGTATAATTTGGTCACTCTACGACAGTCTTAAAAGTACTAGTCTAAGTTAAATACTGCAGCATGTTTCATCACAATTGTTCGAGAAAGAAAATGGTTTGAGAGCACAAGCAAAAATGCAATGTGGACTTTTTTGTAAATCTACAATTATTTCAGGATTTTCCTTTTAGCATGCAAATCAAGTTTTATGCAGGCGGAGCTACGGCTAAAACTTAGTTCATTATAAAAATAGAGAGATCGCGTATACCTCAGTACAAATAATAAAAGTAAAAGCTTTTTGGCGATTTGAATTCGTAGGTAGGTAGAAATTTTTAAGTATTAATCTTAGTTATAGCAAATAAAAAAACGTAAAAAAAATTCAAAATAATTTAAATTTTACGCAATTCTATTCATTTCCTTATTCTGTTTCAGCATCTCTCTCGGTAAGGTCTCAAATACGCATGCGCGATTTTCTAACGCTCACTACCACATACATCATGTGTACACGAACTACCGTTCGATGTGTACCATTTTGTCGCACGCACACATACGTAAAAATAACTAGTTGTTGCTCCTGTTTCTGCTCGAGTGGTATCTCATTCTAGATTATATTTTAAACTAGCTTTTTGCCCGCAGCACCGCCCGCGTGAATGTCGGTTTTCCGCTACATGGAAAATCCCGACACAATCATGCACTTATGTAAAAAGTAATTTACCACTTTTACTTGAGCTCTCGCACCTTAACGGCAACCACTAAAACTGGGATCAAGCTGTATCTTCATTTCTACTGGACCGATTTTGATGAATCATGTCACGGTATTTAAGTGAGAATAGTACCTTTAAGACTGTAATAGTTGGACGAAAATCTACTAACTCACGCAAAAACTATTGCGTGGAGCTCGAACAAACAAACATCGACGGATTTGGTTTCAAAAGCCCTTAATTAATTGATCCGAGTTGTTTGTTTTTAAATATCTTTGATTTTTGAAAATTTGACATTTTAACACTTTTATAATAGTATAGATAGGTTTCGTTCGCGGCGCCACCCGCATGAATGTAAATGGAAAATCCAGAAATAATTAAAGATTTACAAAAAGTCAAAGAACCTCTTTTACTTGAGCTCTAGTTCAATAATGGCGACTAATGAAACGTTGATCAGGCTCTGTCTTTATTTCTGCTTGACCGATTTTGATGGTTTCATCAAGTCCATATGTCATCAGTTCTACTAGACCAATTTTGATGGAACATGTTGTAATATTTAAGTTAGAATAGTACTTTTAAGACTATTGTGTGACCAAAAACTAGTCCAGAGGTTACCAGACTTTATTTTCTCATAGACCATTTTCAAAATTTAGCTGGTTCCGGTGGACCCCCTGCAGCTACATTTCTACCATATTCCCAAAACTCGATAAAAAAATGTGAAGATTAGATCTATGGAAATTTGTGTACGCCAACATAGACCCCCGTTGAGTCTCCCGTGGACCCCTGGGGGGTCCATCTGGACCACTTTGGGAACTTAGGATCTAGCCGTTGGTTTTTGCGTGAAACTCGAACAAACAGATCCGAAAAAAAATATGGTTTCATTTTCAGAAACCCTTAATTAAGTCGCTTTGAGTTACATTTTTCGAAATACCTTTAATTACTAGCTTTTGTCCGCGGCTCTGCCCGCTTGAATTTCGGTTTTCCGCTACATGGGAAATCCCGAAATAATCATAGATTTATATAAAAACCATTAGAACCAGTTTTACTTGAGCTTCGTACCTTAACGGTGACTACTAAAAGAGGGATCAAGCTGTATCTTCTATTCTACTGGACGGATTTTAATGAAACATGCCGCAGTATTTAAATTGGAATAGTACCTTTATGGTCAGGGAGTATTTAGTCTTTTACCCTGTCCGGCAAATATAAGTATATTACTTAATAAAATTTAATTACTTAAGTAAGTATACGGGTAAGCGACCCCGGCCCCCCGAGGCACTACTGTCTCTTCCTACTCCTTCCGAGATAGTAGTATCCTAAATCCTGTAGTCCTTTCCCAAAATCCACATTCCTTGCTCAAGACACCTTTCCTATCACATCCCTTTTCCGTGGGAACGCACTGAGGAACTTTAATCACTTCTGAACCTCATGAAATGGTGGCGTCATGGTTCGCCACCCGACACGTCCCGTTTTCCGCGGGGGCGAAAAGTGGGCCACGGATAGTCACTTTGCTCGTAGCAAGTTGAAAGAAGTGGTCTCCACCTAACCCAGTTCTTCGGTAGTATAGTGGTCAGTATCCCCGCTGGTCAGGCGGGAGACCGGGGTTCGATTCCCGCCGGAGGACCAGGGAAAAAGGCGTGATTGTATGTATGTATGTAGTACCTTTAAGACTGTAATATTGTGACCAAAATCTACCCACCGGTTTTTGCGTGTAGCTCGAACAAAAAGAAAGCAGACGCAAAGAAAGCACAATAATGGTTTCGGATTCGGGGCAGCCCTTAATAAGTCGACCTGATTTAGATTTTTCGTAATATCTTTAATGTACAGACAATGACGTTTTACAATATTATAATATTATATACTAGGTGTTCCATACGACTTCATCCTCATTCGTGTCGGAATAAATAAAAGTTTCTGTCGTATACCGTTTCCTTCCCCGAATTTAGAAATTCACACACACGCTGCGCCGCGCCTTCATAATTGTAGCATCATTTTATCTCTTCCCATGGATGCTGTGACAACCAAATGAGAAGTGCATCATGATAATGGAGAGCAGCATTATCCAATTCGGATTAACGGCAAAAC
>WUAW01000101.1:19058-29838 GCA_017165845.1 Thaumetopoea pityocampa | reverse complement strand
CAGCGACCCCGAGCTAACTCATAAGGCCCATAGTTAGCGGCCACGTCTCAGTCCCATAAGTCATCACTGGTAACACACACTGGTTGAAAACTCTTCTTCAAGCACTAATTACTTGCTAAGCCGAAATCTAAGTACTTATCTACCCACCAATTGACATTTCAATAAGAAACCATGCTTGAAATAAGTCCGTGAACCAATTCAGCCATTGGGTATCAGCTGAATTGTTTTGCGAAGTTAACTATTCTATTTGCTGCACACTACAATAATTCATTTCAATGTTATCGGAAAATATGGAAAGTGTACTGAATGAAGAATGTATACCTACCGATATGTCTATAACTGTTTCAAAGTTAAACCCATTTTCATAGGAAAGATTTAATCGTCCGTATTAAAAAATGGGTCCGCTTTAAAACTAACAACTCGATACAAAACATGATTCTATTAAGCATACTTATACATATACTTGTATGTCTTTTCTCATACCTCGCTCTAATTTCTCGTTATTTTCAACCATATATATGTATATTTTAATAAACCACGTCGCAGTCTTCATCTATCTATACTATTATAAAATTGTTAAATGTCAAAGTTTCAAAAATCAAGAATAAATAAAAATAAACTATGCAGATCGACTAATTAAGGGCTTCTGAAACCAAATCCGTCAATGTTTGTTTGTTTGTTCCGGCTTCACGCAAAAACCAGCGGATAGATTTTGGTTAAACTGTTACAGTCTTAAAAGTACTATTCCGACTTAAATAATAGAGCATCTTTTATCAAACCGGTCCAGTAGAATTGAAGATACAGCTTGATCCCTCGTTTTAATAGCCGCCGCTAAGGTACAAGAGGTCAAATAAATGTGGTTCTAAGTTTTTTTTTATATAAATCTATGAATGTGTCGGGATTTCCCATGTTGCAGAATACCGATATTTACGCGGGTGGAGCCGCGGGCAAAGCTAGTACAGTATAATCCTCCCTTTACAAAATTGCCTCCAGCCCTTTCCCTAATAGCGTGGCTGACATCGCAGGGATTTTGAATGCCGCTCCTAACATTTATGTAAATTGGTTGAACACCAAGTGGATCGATGAATAAGATATCGTGACTCCGGGTCGGTAATTCTGAAACCACGACCCGTATCACGCTACATTCAAACAAGAAGTACCTGCCTACGTACTTTACTCCACTAGTCTATTTTAGATCGTCACAAGAAACTGTCTTCTTTCATTTTATTCTAAATAAATATATCACACTGGCGTTTTGTAAGTCTAAACAATATCTAATACATACAAATGTTGAACACCTACATTCAGTGAGCATTTATTTTCATGAAATTTGTCTCCAGATGTTGGCTGATGTTAGTAACGACATACTCACGAACCTTAGAAGCGATCTAGCAGGTCTCCAATACAAGAGAGATAAACTAATCTCTGAAGTAAGTTTTGCGTCTTATAAATACTCTTTATAATCCTTTATTAATTTAAGTAAATTAAAATAATTATTTCACAGAACAGTGACTTAAAAAATCAAATGCTTTCTCGAGATCAACGGATATTAGAACAACAAGTAGAAATTGATCACCTGCGTGAGCAAAATGCTCGACAAAATGCTATCATATCTTCCCTTAAGAAGAAAATCCAAGATTTGGAAGAGATACAACGAAATTTGCATACGATGCAGGGCAGAAGTGAAATCACGATTCAAAATCTGCAAAGAGATAACCGATACAATGATGACAAAATTAAAGATTTAGAAAAAAAGTTACGTTCTCTTGAAATAGAATGCCATAACGAAGAACAACAAAAGGAAAATGCTCGTTGTCAATTCCACGATCTTGTACGTCGACTCTCTGCAGCTTTAGAATCTGATTTCTGTGATACGGGACACACTCATTCTCCTGAGAGTTTAATAATAAAAGCGGCTGAACTTGTACAAGAAATAACAAGACTTAAAAACAAATGTATGAACACGACAGAAAACTTATCAACGGTAGAACAAGATCTGAGAAGCTGTAGAGACGCTTTAGAGAGATCCAACATAGATAAAGATAATTTGCAGCGGCAACTTTCTTCCCAACTTCTAGACACGGAGAGGTTAAGGCAGGAGAAAGAGTCACTTGCAGTCCAAAATAGAGTTATTGAACGAGAACTACATGAAGCAAGGGAAAAATTGTCACACTGTACAAAGAACTTGAATGTTGTTACCGATAATGTAAATCAGAATGAGTCTATAATTATGCAGTTGAAAGGTATAGTTTATTGCTGATTGTTTATGTTAACTTCTACTTAATTACCAGAATTTTGATGGATAACTCATACTTCCAGAGGACCTGAGGCATCGAGATGAAAAATGTCAAAAAATTCAAACGGAATTTCGTAATACAATGGAGTCTATAGCCATCCTTCTCAGCTTACCAACGCGTTTTGTAGAAGCCCATGAAAGCACTATAAAGGACAGAATACGTGAAATTTTAAGCGAAAACAAGGATAAATCTGTTGTTAGTATTTAACTTCAAGCTATTTGTATTGTCATGAAAAGCAATAAAAAATCAAAATATCAACTTCTCAAAATTGAATTAACTGCAATAAGACGCTAACAATTTTATTTAGGAAATAGCTTCTTCTGTAGATTTTATTATAATTTGCAGCAAATCGATGCGTTACGGGACAAACTAAATATGGAGTCACAACAGTTGAGCCGAACAGCGCACTTGCACGACCAAGCCACGACGCGAGTGCGCATCCTTGAGGACGAAAGGAATATACTGGAAGCCAAGGTGCACAAGTTGGAATCAGAGTTAAATGCCGCAGAACTAAGCAAGGAAAATTTGCGCAAAGACAAAGCCAATGTAAGTTTAATCCATTAATGGACTTTAGAGGTTTGCCTACAACTGTCTGTCAAACATACCTTCTATATGTACTTATTTTATTTATACTTACAGTAAAAGCCTGAAAATTATTTGTTCATATCTTAGTAATAATTTATTTATATATTGGGAAACATACAGCGTCTAGATTAAAAAAAAAATGTAAAACAAATTATACACATGCCAATTAAGTTTTCACTTTCAAGTCACGTACACAACAATAAAAGAAATCTAAGAAGTATATTTACAAACAATTTACAAAGACATGAAAATAAGGAAATTAATGCAGCACATTAAATTTTTGATATTCCCCCTTTAAAAACTCTTATTTTACAATTAAATAAATTGACATCAGTGTATTTTTCGTTATATTTCTGACAAACCCGATACGGAAAATGATTTTTAGCGTATTTTCATTTACACAACAGCACATCAATTAGCAAGCGAGAACGTGTTAAGAAACGTGGACGTTTAATATGGAGTAATAATATATGGTCCTTTATACCATGGCACAAGTACTAAAAGCTGATAATCACCATATCTCTATACTGTATCCTGTGTGACATCTGAGGATATCTAACTGCGCGTCCTCTTTGTCGCACTTTCGCCGTGACAACAATGCCTGCCCGGAGGTCCATTGGAGATGATCATAGAAACATCGGAACAACTGAAGTCCATGGGCAACTCGTTGGCCGGCTCTTAGGTATTCATCGGCCCCTCAATATGTCGATGAAGGCCGCCGGAGAATTTTTAGTCAGTAGGAGTCTGACACGCCCCACAAGCCACCCTCGCGACTTGCGGAAGTCCTATCCAGGATTCTCTCTGCATTTAAAAAAAAAGTATACATTGGTAAGGAAGCGATCAATAAGACGCAATATGAACGGTTGGGTCGTGCCCTCACTCCCCTGTTCAACGATATTCGCGCGGACTGTACTGCATAACTTTATGAGCTTTCATTATTTCTGGTTTAACTTTCATTACACAATTTTTTAAAATTAAAATGTACAATAGCTTCAATCGTGGCTTCATACATTTTTCAGGGCTAATATATATATCGTCGATGTTTGTATATCTTACTTCTGATTCGAGATCTTTTCAATTTAGCAGATTTTCTCACCCCTAGCATGCTTCTTTCCATCGCTTTTTGGTAAACAGCAAGTTTGTTCGTGTTGCTTTGTGACAAAGACCATGTTTGGCAACCATACAATAAGAATGTTAAATAATTTGCCTTTAGTAGCTAATATGTATTTTTTTTATCTTTCATTACTTCTTTCATACTCCAATATTTTTTCCAACCATTAGCGATCCTCCGTTCTATTTCTTTTTTCATATTGTCGTCTGGTCTTATCAGCTGTCCTAGGTAGATGCACTACACTGTAAAATCAGTTTGTTTCTCTTCTACAGTTATGGTTTTTTGTTCGCCGTTCGTCATTAATTTTGTCTTGTTCGGGTTTATTTTTAGTCCTACTTTCTCGCTTTCTCTTGCTAGATCGTTTATCATCAGATTTAGTTCTTCAGGTGTTTTTTGCAAACAGCACAATATCATCTGCAAATCACAAATGTTTGAGATTGTGACCATCTTTGTTTAGGCCTAGATTTTCCCAGTTGAGGCAAGAGCCTTAAGGATAAAGGTATTATTATGTATTAGATCAGATATTATTATTATTATGTATTTAAGGATAAAAGTACTATTCCAAATCAAATACTGCGGTGTTTCATTAAAATCAGTCCAATAGAATTGAAGATACACCTTGATCCCTGTTTTAGTAAATGCCGCTAAGGTACGAGAGCTCAAGTAAAAGTGGTTAGTTGCTTCTATACTATTATAAAATTGTTAAATGTCAAATTTTGTAAAATCAAAGATATTAAAAACAAACTACTCAGATCGACTAATTAAGGGCTTCTAAAACCACATTCGTCGATGTTTCTTTGAGCTTCAGGCAAAAATAAGCGTGTAGATTTTGGCAAAACTGTTATAGTCTTAAAGGTACTATTCCGACTTAAATACTGCGACATGATTCATTAAAATCGGTCCAGTAGAATCAAAATACAGCTTTATCCCTGTTTAAGTAGCCGCCGTTAAGGTACGAGAGCTCAAGTGAAAGTCGTTCTAAAGTTTTTTTATATAAAACTATGATTGTTTCGGGATTTCCCATGTAACGGAAAACACTTTACGCGGGCGGAGCCGCGGGCAAAAGCTACTCGATAGATAAAAATAAAAAAATATATAGATGTTAAAATTTCAAGTAAGTAATAAAACTTGTGTAACGCGGAATTGATTTGCATATTCCTTTAACTATGTATAAGTATATATTTATGTACATATTATGTATGTACTTAATATGTATGAGTTATTATTGTTACAGTTTGTTGCATTCCTTGAACGACTAAGCAGAATACTAAATATGGATGAGTTGACCCAAGACATCGGCATAGAACTACACACCGAGTCCATTATACACCGCGCCGAGCAATTGGCGAGGCTCGAGAGCGATAAAATTGTCGACAAGGTCAGTCAGCGGAGCACGCTGCGTTCAAGAAATGCTCTGATTATTACATGACCAAACACAGGCTGTTCTCAAAATGATCATTTCAATTACAGTGCATTGTAACTGGAGAGTTCAAAAAAAGTTTTTCTGAACACTCCTAGTATATATATTTCTAAATCTATCAGCAAAATGATTTCTTTGCTTTGGAGTGGCGATTATAAAAATTTATCTAGTCTGTGCTATAAAAAATCTAAATTATTTTCATCTTGAACATCACATTGGCTGAGATACATCCATTGCTCTATAAATCGCCACACCAACGGGCTATGAGCGGCTTACCTTCACTCGTTACCCACGATCTGATTAGACCTATGTTTACCTAGTCAGAGATCGACCCAAACTACGTGCTGTGCTTCAAGGTCGCAATTCCAGCATCTTTGAACTTTTGGTCTCAAACGTCTCTTGTGTTATGTTCTGCAAGCTATGTTAGTAACTCTTGTTCTCTAAATGATTTTACCACTTCTTAATTTAATCTGTGATTTGATTTGATGGATAGAGAGACGTTTAGAATAGATTTTTGAACTGTGTAAGTTAATATGTAGTGTTATCATGGGTCATGCCTGAACATATCCGAATTTCGAATTCAAATACGACCAAGCTCACACTGCGGAAAAAATCATACGATTGTTTTCTCGCAATATTGTTACATGTGAAATCCAAATACGATACGAAATGAAATCCAAATACGGTACATTATCCCGTACCGGTGAAGTTATATTCACGTGTGTATTAAATTTTCTCAATATTGTATTATATGAAATCTTATGAACCGTCGACAAAGATATTATGTACTAGTTTTTTGCGAGTAAAAGCTTTGCTCGTTTTGATACATGTTACAGATTGAACATATCGAAGATACAGATTGAAGATATTATTATTTAATTACTTTGTAAACTATTATTTCTGTCTCTTGACAAAAGTTTTTTTTCTGGCTAAAAGGTACCCTAGTATTTCTTTGTACTCCTGACAATGTGTTTGTTTATTTAAGGTATGAAAGCGTAAGAACTCAAACTCGCATTTATAATATTAGTTAGGAAGTTAAGATAAGCTTTTTAGTAATCATTAGAGTTCCGTATAATTACGCATATAATTATACGGAATATTTTCCGGACTAATAAAATGGATTAATTAATTAAAATTAAATTACATGGACTAACCCTTGGAGGGTACCCCTCCCTACACATATTAGTTCACATAATTTCAGAACAAAAAATAAAATTAATAAGATATAATGTTATTAATCTTAGTTTAGGTCTCAGTTGGGTTAATATCTCTTTTACTTTTTAATATCATGGATTAACATCAATTTGTTAATTAATTTTATGATTTTAAATATTTCTACGCCTTTCATGGGGTATGCTGCTCAATTTGTAAACATCTTCTGTGTGCCATGTCTCAGGCAGATATATATTTTATCTAATTTTGCGATGAAAGCAATCGCGCGTTTTGTCGCAGTGTTTGGCTTTATGTATATAAATCTATATACGGCCATAAGATACCAGTCTGAAAGTATGTATATACAGGTTGTCCAGTAAGGGTATTGGATATTTAATAGTTAAATAAAATGAGAAATGCCATCAATTTAATTTATCCTTTATTTTTTTCTTAAAAAACAAATTATTGGGAGTTTTTTGGCGAATACAGTGTTATCCAAGTGTGTACTCCCACGCTGCTGGCACTCCTCTAATCTTGACCGCAAGTTGGCGATGACGCGTGACAAAGCGAAGTTGGGATTACCCTGCCCCCTTTTTAATTTTAATACATCTTGCGCGAGTAATTTGCCGTCAAAGTCTTACCGTATAGCGGGCGACTTTTTACTAGATGTGAAACCGCGCAAAACTACTTCAGTCGCTTCCCACGGAAGATGTGAAACCCGCGCAAAACTACTTTAGTCGCTTCCCGCTGAAGATGTGAAACCCGCGCAAAACTACTTTAGTCGCTTCCCGCGGAAGATGTGAAATCCGCGCAAAACTACTTTAGTCGCTTCCCGCGGAAATGTGAAATCCGCGCAAAACTACTTTAGTCGCTTCCCGCGGAAGATGTAAAATCCGCGCAAAACTACTTTAGTCGCTTCCCGCGGAAGATGTGAAATCTGCGCATAACGACTAGTCGCTTCCCGCGCAATATGTGTTAATTTTATTCCACTTTCTTAAGACGTTGTCGCTTGGCGCTGTATGTGTGCGATATATTCTCTACGATATAAACGCTGAGCAGTCACAATGGAGTCGTTATTGCGATAATTCGCTCGCAGGACAAAAGCACGATGCGCCCCGGAATACGGCTCCATAGCAACCACAGAGTACCTTATAAAAATAGCAACTAAATTTCCTCTAACCGGCGCGCGCGAGTGTGCCCTCCCCGCACCCCTGCTTCTCCGCTTAAGGTCTCCCACTACTCTTACTGGACATCCCTATATAATATTATGTATGTACGCTGTACATATTATTTTTAAAGACTATTTATTTTATTCCTATAATTTGGTTACTAGTTGTCCGTGCAATAAAACCGTTGCTATAGTGGATATGTAGAATAGATTTCTTTGTGTCACCTTTACAACCGATGTACAGCAATTTTTCGATTTGTGAAGCCATTGAATGTGTACCTGTCGTTTTCTAAATGAGTGTGTTTTCTGTAGATGCTATATTACGGATACTATGACACGTTGCCCAGACTGCGCAGAGAAAGATCTTTCCACGATTTGCCTTATCTTAAAGAAGTAAGATATTATCACTTTCAAAATTAGCACGAAATATAAAATTACCTACACTATCTGATATATGTAATTATGAGAGACGCGATTCCGTAACTTAGAAAATCTGCAAACTACCGCCACTTTTCAACTTAATGAACTCATATGTCAACTTGCCATCTGCACAGTAACTCGGGCACAATAAAAAAATCACATAATTTAATAGTAATTAATTCGTAGTTAAAAGCATTATCTAGTTTAGTATGTACAATTATATATCAATTTAGTGAATAAAGTAGTTTAACTTGATAGCTTATTAGCAATATATACAATTAAAATTGTCACATATCGATTGAGACGGAGGGGTTAATTGTTATAATAATATTTTATTATAATAATAATAAGTTGTTATAATAACTCACACAAATTGATGTAGTTCCAAACTAGTATGCCTTGCGTGCTACTAGGCAATGATATACATACTTATATAGATAAATACGTTTATGACTACAAAAATTTGTGCTCATCACACAAAATTTGCCCTTACCGGGATTCGAATCTGGGACTCAATGACACAGAAATTAAGGTCACTGTGCCAATCAGTCGTCATAATTTTACCAAACATCTTATCCCAACTCCTGTTCCATAAAATTCCCTTGATGTAATTAAGCTGAATAATTAAACAGAGCAGCCTAGCCTTAATATAGCCTAACTCTTCCAGGCTATAGCAGTACTATTGTTTTAAAGGTCGTCCCCGTTTAGTATATAAACTGCTGTAACATTCCCAATTAAACGCTTCTTGCATATTGCTGTAGAAATCTTTACTATTATAAAATTATTAAATGTCAAATTTTCAAAAATCAAAGATTCTAATTAGATTGGTAGATTTTAGTCAAACTATTACAGTCTTAAAAGTAATATTTCGACTTAAATACTGCAACATGTTCCATCAAAATCGCTCCAGTAGAATTGAAGATATAACTTGATCCCTGATTTAGTAGCCGCCGTTAAAGTACGAGAGCTCAAGTAAAGGTGGTTCTATGGATTTTCATATAAATCTACAATGATTGTTTCGGGATTTCCCATGTAGCGAAAAACCAACATTCACGTGGACGGAGTCGCGAGCAAAAGCTAGTAACTAATATTACCTTTAAAACACCGACCAAATGCATATTGTGCTGCGAGTAATGTTGGGTTACGTTGTTTAGCGTTTACAGTTAAGAACATCCTGTATAAACAAATTAGATTACAAATTTATATTTTACCGTTGATTTAAATTGTTTTATACGCAGCCTATTTGAATGTCATCTTGGTTCAACTACATGATAAGTTGGTTGGTTCACCCACCTACATGTAAAGCTTTATGTCATAAAGTACTATTTAACTGCAGTAAGGTGCGATATTTCTAAATGTAATTCTAGATTATTAGCAAAATGAATTGTTTTATAATTTTCCGATAATGTATTCAGGAGAGTACTTAGTCTTTTAGACTGTCCGACAAATAGACTTAGGTATACGGGTAAGCGACCCGAGCTACAACTGTCTCTTCCTACTCCTTCCGAGATAGTAGTATCCTATATCCTGTAGTCCTTTTCTCAAATTCCATATTCCTTGCTCAATAAACCTTTCCTACCTCACCCTCTTTCCTTTCCCCGCCACTAAGCCAGTGGAAACGCAGTGAGAAACGTTAACACTTTTGGACCACATAAAAATGGCGGCATCGTGGCTCGTCACCCGACACGTCTCATTTCCCACGAGGGTGAAAAGTGGACTCCGGATAGCCACTTTGCTACATCAAACGTTTGGTAGCAAGTGGAAAGAAGTGGTCTCTACCTACCCCAGTTCTTCGGTAGTATAGTGGTCAATATCTCCGCCTGTCACGCGGAAGACCGGGGTTCGATTCTCAGTCGGAGAACCGGGGAAAAAGGTGTGACTGTTTGTATGTATATATTTATGTATTCAGGAGATATCCTTTTCGATAGAAAGCTAAAGGAAAATGATCATTTTAGCCTTAATAATTAAAAAGGTTGGCTTAATTTTGTATAACTATTAAAAAAAACCCTAATGATTTTAGATTCCCTAACCAGCGATGCTCCAATGTATGGGCTTAGTAAACATATTACATTCAGTCATGCCCAGTTTTTGTGTACGGGAGGTAAACTTAAGAACTTTTGTCCGTCGTGTATGAGTATGTTTTAATAGCGGGGAAAATTTCTATTAGATCATAATATAGAAACTTCTTATGAACACACACACGAATCTGCACGACTACGTAACAGTATACTCGGTATGGTTTTTAAAGTATGACTTATCTTACGCTAGTTAAAATATTATATTCATTTCTTCATGCTATGTTGTTTAAATGTTTTTTTTTAAATTTTATTTCGTATTGAACAGCTTTTTATTTAATGCGTATAAACAATATTTCCTACATATTTTTCTGATTGTCAACTCATGTTTCATCATAGAAATTTTGTTAACCTAGGTACATATTAATTTTGACATACCAACATTACGGTAAAAAATATTTCTTACCTACATATTTTCCAGATTGTAATCTCATGTTTTATCATAGAAATTTAATTGACCTAGGTACATATAATTTTTTACGTGCCAATATTACGGTAAAAAATATTTCTTACCTACATCTTTTCCAGATTGTAATCTCATGTTTCGTCATA